>JANHGB010019583.1:0-26758 GCA_026283785.1 Coracopsis vasa
GGATCCCCTCCCTTGACTGCTGCTCAAGCTCTGGGGGTGCAGCCCAGCACACGGGGGGTTCTGAGCTCAAGCGCTCACTGAAGCTGGGTCATGGGGAGCTTCTCATCAACCAGCACCCCCAAGTGCTTCTCCTCAAGGCTGCTCCATCCAGTCTCTGCCCAGGCTGTGTTTGTGCCTTTTGCCTGCCTGCGTGGGTATCTTACAGCTCCAGTCCTTGTCTTTTTTCCTGCTCTTGCTTCTTCTTCTGCATGGCCATTCTTTTAATCTGGCTCTTATTTAAGGCTGACCCTTTTTTCCAGAGAATTGCATGGAGCTGTGGTGTGGTCTTGGTGACCTGCTCATACTGGGCCACTATCTCTGTCATTCCTGCATCCCTCTTTCATTCCCTCTGGTCCTTCCATACCCCAGCACTCCCTCTCAAACACTGCACATGCCAGTCTCCACATTTCCTACTAAAATCTTTACATCTTGGTCCATGCTTCTGGTGGGATGCCCCTCAGTCCCATGGGATTTCCCAGGGCTTTATCACTAGCTGGCAGGACAGACAAGTGACTGAAGAGCTGGGGGTCTGGGATAACCCTGGTCATCTGAGTGATCCAGAACTTGTTTTGTTTTTCCTGCTGCTCTTCAGGAGATGGCTGCCATGCTGAACCTCCCATTCCTGCAGGCAGGCAGCTGCCTGACCCACCGTGTGCACAGGTTATTGTTACAATAAAAAGAAGTGGCATCTAAAGTCAGCTGTGAGAGCCTGGGGTAGACATGGTGATAACGGCTTCTGAATGCTAGAGAAGAGGCAGAGTGGTTATAAATTGAAGGAGATTACATTTAGGGAATAGGCAGGTTTGCAAGTGGGTCACCGAGATGCACAGACCGAGCACACTTTCTGGCATCCCTGTTGGGAATCCATCTAATGACGTATTCCCGTTAATTCTTTAGCTGTGCATCCTCGCAGCCCAGCTCATCCTCAGGCGTTCCAGCCCAGATGGACCTGCCACAGCTGCCTCCCACTCCTGCTTCCTCAGGACACCTGGAGCTGGAGCATACACGTGTGCAGCGTGACGGGACCAAAGACAGCACCGCAGATACCTTCCGCCAAGCTGCCACGTCCCTGTATTGGGTTGAACCAGGAGAGGTGGCCTTGGAAGGGAGACGGAAGAAGGGATTTCATGCACTGGTTGTGTGTCCCAGATAGCAGCTTGCTGGGAGGGGAGCTGAGGAGAACAAAAGCCTTGAAAACTGCTGGTTTTCCTTTAAATGTTTCTTAGTGTTTAGGGTTTCAGTGCAAGGTTGCAGGAGTTCATACAGGGACTGCAGGCATGGCCGCAGTTGTGCCCTCTCGTTTAACCGGGGCTGAATCACAGTGCTGGGATAAACACATTAACTACTGCAGCATTTCCCAGGGATGGGGATCTCCGTCAGCAGCTGGCAAACCCAGAGTGTTGCTACACATAAATCATGAACTTACTGGGGCTGAGGAGGAGATGCACTGACACTGAGGAGCAACTCAGCGCACTAGGAAAGTTTCTAGTCCACAGTTTATATCTACATCCAGATGTGAAGCAGTAACAGAAGGAGAAAATCACTGTTTACACAAACCCAGTTGTTAACTAGTTTGTTAGGTGGGATACCAATGAGCCATGTGCCTTTTAGGAATACAAGACACCGTGTTGTAGACCTTGGGATGAAAAGTACCATCTGTATGGGGAGATCTTGGAGGTTTTCAGCAAAACCAATTGTGCAAAAGGGAGTTAGGAAGCCGGATAAGCAGGACATGAGTCCAATTTATAATTAATGTGGATGCATGTGACAGTTGTATTTTGAGGGGCTACAAGGTAGGATGGAGGGGTATGGGGAGAGTATTACTGAATGTTGTATCGAATTCCAGCATCCACACTTTTATCAAGGATTAAAAAGCATTAGAGAGAGCTCAGAGAAGAGCTGCAAGAAAGAAAAGGTCTGGGAAATGTGCTATACGATGATAGGCTTCAATCTATTTAGCTCATCAGAGAGCCAGTTGAGAGGTGACTTGATCATGGTCTCTAAGTACTTTCAGGGAGGAGATTTCTGATAGCCAAGGGTCCCTTAATCCTGCAGACAAAGACAAGACTTGGTGGTTGACAGGTGGAGCCGAAGGAAAAGAAATTCAAATTGGAATGAAGACACAAATGGTTCACAGGGAAGGTAATTAACTCCTGAAGCTGCTTACCCAGGGATGTGTGGGATCTGTCTTTAATGATAACTGAAGAGACTTGCTCTCATCTAGACGCAAGTTACAGGCTCAACCTCATTTATCCATGTGGAAGTGGATGGAAATACCCTCCACTGTGTCTACTCACATTGCCTTCTTGCTCAGATCAGTTGGTTGATCCCATAGTGAGGATGTGCCTTTAGCTCTGGGCACACGTCCTTCTCCTCTTAGAGGGCACTTGTGCTAGTGGGTGTGAGGATGGGGACTTTCTTCCCTGGGGACATTCAGGGGGTCCCTGTGGGTCTGGTCTCCTTTCAGAGTCAGGTGTTCATCAGACAGAGTTTCTCCAGTGCCTTCAGCCTGGAAACCTGAGCTGCCAGCCTACATGCAATCTGTGAGCAGTTTATCCCCTTTATTTCTGTTGCAATGTTCTTTACTTCAGCCCTCCAGCTCACCCTGGGCTTAGATAATGTTGGTTTTGGCATCGCGGTTGTTTGACCTCTCCTCTGACTCAATCAGTGAACTCATCATGATATTGTCTCCTGCTGCCAAAGGTGCATCTTCAGACTGAAATTGGCTCAGACACTCATCATTAGAAGAAAACTCTTAAGAAAAAAATAATCTCAGAGGCTCTCCAATGGCATTGGCAATCAAATCACAAAAAAACCGGTCCTGGTAGGTGTCAGGGCCCTGACTAATAGACTTTAATGGCCCTGATCAGCCTCACCTCGGTCTTCACCCACAGCTTGTCCATTGCTCAGGGGTCCTATTTAAAAGCAGCCTTCGGCTGCCTTTATTTCTCTGAACTATATAGTAGGTGTGCCTCTCTACAGCTCTTCTTGCCCTGCCTCCTGGATGGACCATCGCTGGACTTCAGTCCTGGCTGGCTGCATCTCCTTCTGCACCTGTGGATGGACCCAGTTCATTGCCGAGTATGTCTGGGATGCTTTTGAAGCCTGCTGCCGGCAGCTGGCTGTCTGATGTGCTCACACTGTGGGACTATGCCTATTGGTGAGCATACTGCCTGTACTGGGGTTACCCTGAGTGCCTGGCTCCTCTTCTCTTAGGGAGCAGCTGGCCTTTGCTGATTCACAGCAGTAGGAACCTCCCCAGTAGGTAAGACTGAGGCAGGAAATCCTGTTATCCAAGAGCAGGTTGCACCATTTTGCAGGTGTACCTGTACAGCAGTGCTATTCCTGTTGCAGTTGTAAAGTAATCCCCTAATGTTGTCAGTTGTCAAGATGTGTCCTGAGGTGTTGAAGAGTGGGTGCAGAGCTTCCTCCTAGACTGAAAAGCTCAATTTAATGGCTGGTTGTCACTGTATAATACACTTAAAGAAGAAAATCTCCTTCAGCAGACTTCTGGAAGCTTGCTGGCTGTAAAGCTGAGCATGCCTGTGCTCGTGGCACCACTGTCATTGTGTGATTGGTGAATGCATCAGCAGAAATGATAAGAGCTTTTGAGCCACCCAGAAGAAAAGTTGCAAATGCAAGCCAAATGCCCACATCATCTGTCCCTAGGGACCTTCCACTGACCCGTGTCACCAATTGGACACTCAGGTCTTGGGGATGATGCCTATGTTGTACTTGAACCCTCAAAGCTGATGGCATCAGCAGTGTGCCAAGGGTTTCAGAGGGTTTACAGCAGTGTTCCTCCACCTTCACTGCTTGCATTGAGCTTCTTGGTCATGCTTTATCCCCTATCTACAGCAGTGTTGCAGGGCACATAAGGATCTGCTCAGTATTGAGCATCTCAGTAGCACCTGAGTTTCTCTCCTGCCGTTGTCCCAAGAGAGAGCAGTGCTGCTCTGCTTGTTCCTGTGTTTGTTGTCTTGGGACAGCAGCAGCTTGACCCAGCACTAAACAGGTGCTTGTCCCTACGCTTTAAACCATTTCAAAGGGAGAAAAGACAAGGGCATAGGAGCAAATGTAGTGCCCTGCCTTTTGTCCCTTCTGCATCTCTGAACCTGCTGGTACAGACAGACCCTTGGGAACATCACCTGGCAGGACAGAAGGAGGGCAGCGTGTGGGCGCACTCACATAGGAGCCAGTTATGGATGAAGATGGATGTTGCTGGTACGTGACAGCTTTTGAGGCAAACTTCTTTTAGTGGAAAGACTGGAATGTTTTGAGTGAAACAAGGAAAGTCTGTTTTGAGATAAATTCATTTCTTGTTGAATGAATTGAATGCTCCCCAGCTGGATTGTTTGCCCACTCAGCAGCCCCACAGGCACTGCTCAGAGCAAATCCTTAGCTGCCTCAGGTAGGAAGGAGGGTTTCAGACAGCTCTTACTCCAATGAGTTTCTCCCCAAAGCAAAAACAACAGATTTCCTCCAGAGCAAGGGTTGCCCAACTGCTTTAGTCAAGCGAATATATTACTGTGGTGTTGTCCAGAGGGATCACACTGCTGCCCAGAATAATGAACTGAACCTGCAATAGAGATTTGGTGTAACAGATGCAAACCTGTCTGTCTGCTGAATAACTACTGGGTATGTGGAGGGTTGTGCTGGGAGACAAAAGCCTGAAATCTGTAAAAATGATGTCTTTCAGAGTGGTTGTTTTTGCTTCTAGGTCAACACAAGAAGCCCTGACCAGTTTGTACTTCGGGGAAGGGTAGATGCATTGCTCCAGGAGGCTGCGTGTAGCCCGTACCATCATTAGTCATACACATGCTACTAAAGATCTGAGTGTTAAGGGCCAGTGAAAAGGAAAGAATGAAAAAACCACCAAGCCACCAGCAGATCAGACTCACTGTGACACTATAAATGAAAAGCCAAATGAAGTCGAGAAATTCATTCATCCACATCACTCATATTAAGCCTCAAAATGTTCATACTAGCCAATGAAAATCATTAAAGAAGTGACAGCCAGGTTCTCTAGAGGAGAAAGCGTCAGCGTAGTAGATATGGGATATGCTTTAGCATGAAACATTTGATGAGCTAGGCTCTAAGTTAGTGATTTCTGTGACTTCATCTGTACATTAAAAATGCAAGTGAATGCCATTTGGTGTTAGCTCTGCTCCTAAGATATTAGATGGAGTCAATTCACAGTTCTTCAGTGGATAATACTTTTTGTTTTTAGCAGAGGGTGTTGAAACAGAATGGAATATTAAAGCAATTTTTTCTGACAGCAATGCATAAATGTTGACCATGAAATGAAAAAGCAAAAAACAAAACAAAAAGCAAGTACATATCTAACCAAGTGCGTCTGTATTAGGCAGCAGTGATTCCATTACTGCTTTCATTTAAATAAAGGCAGGAGATGATGTGCCCTTTCTGTAATGGAAATGCTCTTCAGGTTGAAGCCATCCATGGTCATTACAATCTGAAGAGGACTGCTTAGGAAATAGCTATGCAATGTGTGCCTGGGGCACAGTGCTGTTCACTCCTCCCTGGATCCATTTCATCCCAGTGTGTGTGGGACTGGATGCAGATGGGTCCTGCTATGTCTGTGGGTTTGTTGTTCTGCTCTGGAGCATCTTGGGCCTTTGCCTGCTTGTTCAGTGGTGTGGTCTGAGAAGGGAGCCCCTTCAGTTCTACTTGTCAGGCTTTCTGGAAGTGTTTTTAAGCACCTAAAAAGCTCAAGAGAAAGTAAATGTAAAACTCTGACTAGAGGAAAGGATGCACTTTGATAACAGGTAACACTTCTTTTGTCCCCACTCCCTGCACACCTAATGCAGGAGCACCTGAGGTGTTGCTGCTGAAACTCATGTTTGTATCTTGCAGGTCTCTGCAAGCTTTTCCTTCCCCTCTGTGTATGGGTCAAGTGTTTTCCCATCTGTCCTTCGCCCTTCCTCCAGCTCTCTGGTTGCACAGGAGCTAATGTATAGAAGAACTGGGTTACTCTGTCCCATGGCACGATGAGGTCTCCTGTGCTATCCCAGCAGGACATCCTACCCCAGTACCAGCCCACCCTGTTCTGGGCCTGCCTGGGATGTGCTTTTTTCCCCAGAGGACCCAGGGTTTGCACGGGCACGTCTCTTCAAGGGGGCAGGAGCCTCCTGAGCTCTCTGTTGTGACTTTGCATCCTTTTGCAGCAGCTCAACCTAGCATTGAATATGTCTTGCTCCTGGAGATGGCTCTATCTCAGTGACCAGCCATCTCCCAGGGGTCTCTTGGAGGACCATTGGTGAGATCCTGACTTCTACCTGTCCCAGCTGTGCCTTTGCTCTGAGCTAAGCAGAGTGTGATGGGCAGCAAGAGCTGATGGGAGAGGTGAGGAGAGTCAGGGGAAACAAAAGCGATGCAGAGTGGCCAAGCTTCCGCCAAGGTTAAGCGTGCCGTCTGTCTGGTGCCACTAGATGTCCTTATGAGAAAGGGCTTGGTGCTGCCCACGGCCAGGTAACCCCAGAGACAAAGCTGGGACTGGAGCTGGGGGCACTTCTGTCTCACCTCCACTCAACAGCTTGGCACATCCAAACCTATCGGCCATGGGCAGCGATTCCTGGTTGCAGGAACAAGCTCCAGGGGAGCCGTGTGAGGGCAGCGAGGTGTCCCGGCAGTCGCCTGGGGATGCTGCAGCGCCGGGATGCTCGCAGGCTGTGCTGAGTCAGTCCTCCCCCTCCTTAGAAACTCTAAGCGCTAAGAAAATCTGCGCTGTGCAGCTCTGAGAGGAGCTGTGTAGGAGGACGAGCCGGGGTGCAGCCCCGTGTGTGGAGGCTCTCACATGGCTCTGATCCTCTTTGCACAGCTTCTTGAAGCCAACCCCGGGCAGCTGAAGCCTGGGAATCGCTGGGCAGTGGTCCTCACTGACCCCACATCCCGTGTGCGAAGGGTTCGCACCACATCTTCCTTTAGCTTTCACTAATGGGCTTTATGGTCCTGGCATCCTGTGCTGCCAGCCCTGTCCCTCTGCTCTGCCGATGGCAGTGCCAAGGAGACCTGTGCTGGGCAGACCAGTGCCCTGCTCCTGCCTGCTTCCTTGGCACTGGCAGTGTGCTGGGGGAAGGACTGAGATGCAGAAGGTGAAACTCTGCAGCGAGGAGATTAGAGCTCTTGTGTTTTCCTTCTTCCTTTTTCTTTTTTTCTTTTCTTTTTTTTTCTTTTTTCTTTTTCAATTTTTTTCCCCTTCAAAGGAATGACTTCGTATTTTTGGAAATAATAGCTGCCTCGAAAATCCTGGTACAAACTCTTCCAGGCTTTAGCCTTGCTTATCACAGCGCTGCGTTAGGGGCCCTGTTGGGAATGCAGAAGTTTAACTCTTTGCTGCCTGCTTCTTCTTTCCCAGGTTTAGGGACTGACCCTCTCTCCCCAGCCTAGTCTAGTGGCTCAAATTAATGGTAGGTAATGCTTGGAGTTGAGGGCAGATGGCAGCAGGAAAGGTGAGTCGGATGCCCTGTGAAATTGGCCTCAGCCTGGTGCAAAGATGCTGAAGAATAAAACTGATGGTGTTGGATGCTGAGCAGCCGTGTTCAAGGTGTGACTGACACACAGTCTGCAGCCTGGCAACCAGCAGGCACATCTTTGATAAAGAAAGTTGCCTAGAATAGGGAGAATGGAAATAAATCACTTCTGTGGCTTGGTTTATGGGTTAACTTTCTCATCTGTGTACAGATCTCATCAGGCTTTGATGTCTCTTGATAGTCAGGAGTCAGGGTGGGTGGGAAGACAGGCTAAATTCAAACTGGTGGAGCAGTAACGATGTAAAGCACTGAAGTTAGTAGCTCACTAATTACATTTGCAGATAAATCCTAACTGGGAGAAGATGCAAACTCCAGTGTGAAGTAAAAGACAAAAGGAACCCGAGAGACGGGAGCTGTGGGTAGGAAGCGACAGTGCAAACCAGCCCTGATGAATGCAGTTCCTGTATTGTGGGGGAAATAACCCTGAAGCCAAATTCAATGGGAGTGAAACACCTGGAGAGCAATAGCCTTCGGCAGAAAGCACTCAGCCTACCAGGTAGGAGTTTGTAGTTGCTGCTATTGTGTGTTGCAGACCCAGAGGAATTGCATGGCAGGGGCAGGAAGAGGCCTCTGTTTCTTGCCTGAATCCCGAGAAGGATGTGGTTCAGATAACACGTGCAGTGCTGAGTCCCAGAGACCTGGAGAAACGCAATGGAAAGCCCATGGGCTCAGCAGAGAGGCGGGGACAGGACCTGTGCAGGGACTGCCCAGTCCCAGGCACGATGGGAACCGGGAAAGCAAAGGGAAGAGCTGCAGGGAGTAAGGAGGGCGGCGGGGGTGACAGACCAGGAGGAGGGAGGAAGGGGGAGAAGAGGAAATGCCTCACGGCAGGTCCTGTGCTCTGCTATTTTTAGATAACCCTTGCAGCCACGCTGTGCAGTGGTCACACGAAGAAGAGGGGTGGGTTTGGGGAGCAGCCCTGAGAGCAGCTCCTGACGTGAGCCTGCAAAAGGACAGGGAGCGGTGGGAGCCTGGCACGGAGCAGGGGTCCCCAGCAGGCAGATCCAATGCAGATCCATGCTTGCCCAGTCTCAGGCCTCCCCACTCCATGTGTCAGTGAGACCTTGCTAAGGGATATGGCCAGGGTAGGAGGGACACAACTTACAGCAAACGAAGGGGACTGGATGCTGTAGGGGACGCACTGATTTTCTCCAATCATGCCTTTCTCCAATCATGCCATCACCCTGGCATGGGCTGTGTCAGATCGAAGGGAGGCCATTGCTGCCCAGGACACGAAGTCAGGAGTCTGGCCCATTCCCAAGCTGTTTTCTAGGCTTATGTCTTTTTCATGTGTTAGACCCACCCTGTGAAACCCCAGTATTGCCTTCGGCTTCCCACTGAGCTTGTGCTGCAAGTGGAGCATTCTTTGAGAGCGCCTCTGGGCTGCTCTACCCAAACTTGTCCTCCTGGGACTCTGTCCCCACTGCTCTGACATGTTGCCTTAACACCCTGCCCTTCCAAAGGGACCAGAGGGACTCTCTGTGTGTTATCACACTTCTTGGCGAAGAAGCTGGTGAGCACTGGGATGCTCTGACTTTGCTGGCACGAGATCAGCCATCCCCATTTCCCACTGTGGCCCTGTCACACCAGGGATGGACAGACCCTGAGACTGCTGTGACAGGACAATGCATATGTATGGGGCTGGGGCATCAGATCTTGTGCAGCAGAGGAAGAACAGATTTCCTATTTATATGGGCTAAATGGCTAAAGAACAGAGGTGAGCTGCCTGTCAGCTCATTATAGCAGAAGCACAAGCCTGTGTTTCAGGAGCCCTCAGCTCTCTCTTCTGCTCCTATAATTGTGAAATCTGTTTGCCAGCAGTCCTCCTGGGATGAAGCTGCAGGGATAGCAAGGGCTTAACATGCAGTAATGTGCTTGCTGAAACCGCTTCCCTCCCGAGGCTGCACCATGTACTTTAGCCTGCCATTACCTGAATCCTTGGCTGCCTGGAGTTAACAGCTATTGTAGTTCAGGTCTTGTTGCAGAAATAAATGGGATCCCAAGGGGCTTCTCATGACAGAGCCCTCCGGGTCATGAGCTGCCCCGGGCAGACTAGGACAATGGGTGGGAAAGTCTCCCATGCCTACGTGGGGAGAGCTGTCCTGGCCAGGCTGCACTATGCACTGCAGGAGCTGTGCTGCAGGATCTGGGTGCAGCACAGAAATACTGCACCAGCCCTACCAAAACCAGGCAAACTGGCTGAAGAGAGAGGGGTGGGCAGGTAGTTAGGTGTTACAAGACTCCTACTGATGTAAGCCAATGTATTTAGAAAGGGATTAGCAGCAATAAGGATACAGCAAGAGCCAAGTGGTGAGCACTGGACAGATTGGCCCTGGAGAGATGCTGCTCTGGCAGTCTCCTGTTTTCTGCCCCTTGGACAGTGTATGCAGGGGGTCCGTCAGTGAGAATGGTGCTGCTAGCTCCAAACATCTGCACAGTGGGGCACAGGTGATGATGGTGGGTTCCTTCCTATACCAGAGGCCTGCTTGCTATGCAGATCTGCAACCGTCTGTAGACCCTTGGTGAGTTCCAGTTGTACACAGAGGTCCCTGGGACCTGCCAGCCAAGTCCAAGTGGGGTTTCCCTCTCCATCTTATTTGCCCCTGTGCTGGATCTCTCCACTTAGCATGTGAAGAGCTGTGTATTTGATGACATGTCTCATCAGTCTTGGAGCACAAAGGTTTGTCCCCAGGGCCTTTGCACTGTGCTGGGTGCAAGGGCTACATGCATCTGCACAAGCCTTTTGAGATGCCATGTGTGAGAGACTCGTGCCTCAGCCAGGGCCCCTTCTTTCACCAAACAGCTCCTCATGTCAGCAAAAATAAGGAGTACCTTTCATCTCCTTTTCCCTCTTTTTGAGAGCCTCCTGGGGATTCAAGTGACACACCATGCATCTGCTGTGCTGTGCTGTGCTGGAGGAGGTCTGTTTTCTTCAGAGCTTATGTCAGGAGCTCAAGCACCCACATGAAGCTTTCTGAGGATTTTGTCATTTGCAGCCACGATAGCACTGGAGCTGTAAGCTCCTTGTGCTGCTGGTGAACCCCAATGCAATCTCAGCGCTGGCTGAGCTCTGCTGAACAGCCTGTGTCCCGCAGCCAAAATTATTCAGCCTCTGCCACTCGAAGCACAGAGCAATTCACAGGGTAACCCACTTGTAGGGCAAAGGATGAAGTGCTACATCCTGAGTATGAGCAGTGAAATTACCAGTGCCACCTCTGTCAATGCCACTGAATCCCTCTGAAATGAATTCTTGAGAACAAATGAGCCTGTTATACAAAGAGATTTGCTGAACACCGTGGATTTGCCTTTTCCTAGCTCTGTGCAGGGGCAACGGGGGCTGACCTTGCTCCAAGGTCAAATATTATCAGCGTGGGTTCAGCAGTGAGCGCTTCCCAGCGTGTTTGCTCTCTCCACTTACAAAATGCTGGCCAGGCCTGTGCCTGGGCAAAGAGCAGGAGGTTACAGAGGATCCACTTTGCTTTCTGCAGGGCAAAAGCTGATCAGTCCCACTGTGCCTCTGCAAGGCATGGGAGTCAATATAGGAAGATGCTGCTTCCTGAAAAGGCAGCTGGGATCAGGGCCAGCGTGGCTGCTGGAGTGCGGAAGAGCTGTTTGGTCAGCCTAGAAGCTGGATGGGAGAAGACAGCCGCCTTTTGCACCCACAGCACAAGACCAAAGAGGGTCTTCCATGGGGTCATCTCTCTCCATCCATCAGTCCTCCCCGAGCTGTCTGGTTTTTGGGGACGCTCAGAGCAGCCTGTTGGGAGGCAGCTCCAGGGTACCTGCAATGGAACATGCATGCTCTGCATGGGGCTTTTGGGTGGCTCAGCTGCAAGGGGCATGCCTAAACCCCTTGGGCACATTTGCTGCCTATTCAAAACAGGCACCAACCCAGCCCCATCATGGACTGATAATGTCTGTATGGAGGGAATTGCTATGTTTCCTTCTTCTGGAGAGTTTCTTCCCTTGAGAAGAGAACATGAGGTACGAGACATACCACAGGATCCAGACATTTCATGCCTGCTGTCTCCTGGCTGTTCTGCTGGCTGGTGCCAGTGTGCCCACATGGCTTGTTTCCCAGTTACATATTCTGTGTTTTAGGGAAGCTGGTCAGGCATCACCAGCGTTGGAGTCCCATACCTTTGTGCATTGGGATCTCCCTAGAGGATATGGCAGAGGATAACCTGTTGCTCATCCCCAGTGCGTGCTGTGCTCAAGGATGTGGTGGTGCCCTCAGTGATGGGACAGATGGGTTGTGGGGATGCTGAGGGAGACCCCCAGAGCCTGCAGCCCCTGGTGACTGTAAGGAGGAGCAGGGCACAGGCAGCTCCCTTGAGGTTTGGGGTAGGAACTCAATGCCCCTGTGATGGCTGTGAGCAGAGCAGGACAGGACCCACCTCTGAAGACGCAGTGGCTAAGGGAAGAGCTGAGGAGGAAGACTTTGTGTTTCCCTACTGCCAGACTCTGCTCTTTGGGGGCCCTCTGCTTACAAAGTGAAGCCTTCCCCTTTATTCAGATCAAACCCAGCTTCTCAGTTTAGAAATCCCTCAGAAGGGGCAAGGAGGGGGTTGTGAAAGTTGACTGAGGAGACCTCTTGCAAAGCAGCTGTCCAAGCTGCTGTGGTCCCTCAGTTCCTGTACCGGGAGCAGAGGCAGGGAGCTCAGCAGCATCTTCAGATCTTGCTGCTGCTGGAGAAGGGAGCACACAGGAACAATGTGGTCGGGTTTCCCGCTGCTGGGAGTGCTCTTGGATGTTATGATTTCTTAATATACTCCCTACACATGAGCACACCAGGTGCTGGAGTTTCATAAATTTGCATCTTTGCAATAGCTGCTTGATTCCCCATCAGGATCAAAGCTGAACTTTCCTGGAGAGGCAGCCTGTCTATTCAAAGCATTTTCCTGTGACAACTCAAACTGGGCTCTGTGACAGTGCTGTAGATCCGCAGTGGCCACCACCCAGAAATCCCGGCTGCTGTTTGCACTGCTTTTGAATATTCCTCACAGTTTGTGCTCCAGAGCTTTCCCCTGTGCTGGCTTCCTACCTGCGTGCCTCCAGTGCCAAGTGACCCGGAGAGGGCCATCAGCATTCCAGCACTTGAAATGGAAACCTTTTCGCTGCCTCTTTATTCACAGAACTTTCCACCCCACGCAGGTTCTCAGCATCTATGAGAAAAGACATTTTTCTCAGGTGAATAAAAATACCTCAATGCCTTAATGAGAACATTAAACTGGGTTTCACCCACTTTGACTGCTGCCGTGAGGTCTCAGAGCAGAACAAACACCTTTTGTCCAATTACTGGAAAAAAAAACCCAGCTCTTTCCTTGATAGGTTCTCTATTACCTTGTTCCTGAAATTCCCTTCATTGTTCGGCACGTCAAGCAGGGACACCTTGCTGTGGATGGAGCAGTTCCCAGCTATCCAGGCTATGTCACTGGTTCTATGCCATCCTTCTCATGGATACGTAAGAGTAAGCACAGAAATAGAGGATTCCCACCTTTCAGGAATAAAACATTACTATTCCCACGTATGAGTTACACAGTTCTGGTGTCCAGGGGCAAGATCTGAGCTGTCTCCCATAGCTTCCAGCTACTTCCTCTGTATCTCCTACCTGCCTCTGTGGCTTCTTTCAACACCGACTTCAAAACACTCAGCAAGTTCTCAAGGTCAGTGAGCGCAGAGGAGCACCAAACACACTGCTCTGTGGACTAAGGGCTTTACCCGGATAAGGGCACCTGGATAACAAGAGTGCATATGTGGATTTCTGCTCTGCTCTTTATTTCAGATGGCTGTTGGTCAGCTGTGGCTGGGACTGCTGTATCAGCATCCCTCTCCCTTTAACTGATGATAATGGGATGTGCTCCTTTTCCATACACCTGCAGCTTCCTCTGCCTTTGGTATGATCCTTCCTATAGGAATCACCCTCTGGGGTGATGGTCCTCCCGCACTGCCTTCCGGTTCATCACCCTGCAACCCTCTGCACTGTCGGTACAGCCTGTGTGCCAGGGTATCCCGAGGGCAGGAGTCAGGGGGCAACCTGCCAATGAACATCTCTTAATTGAAGATCACATAACAAACATTCCTCCTCAGGCTAGCTGGAAGTTATGGCTGTGATCACGAGTTAAGGGCAACCCAAATGCAGACAGGAGCGTGTCTCAGCTTGCCTCCATGCTACTGAGCCAGGGGATGTGATATTTAGGTAGATCTTCAGTTCCCCAGATGGGCTCAGTGTGAGCAAGAGCAAAGTGATGAAGCTCCTAGAAAATCAGAGTGATTCAGAACCTGGTTTTATGTACTCTGAATGCCTTTGTTTCTCTGCTTTCCTTAGGGTGGTGTTTCTCAGTGGAGGAGTAGGTGGTCATGGCTGGATCTGCACCTATATTGGTTTTTCCTCAGATGAAATAGCTCACTGGGAACATGGGAATCCCAGTATGCCTAGGAGAGTCACCTTCCAGAGATGTTGGAAACAGCATCCACCAGAAGTGATGATGCTGAAGACAAAACCCATCTGGGTGAGTGGAAATCTGTAGAGACAGAGACACTTTATGGAGTCCAAAACCGGCAGCATCGAGGGCTTTGCTGAGCTGGCTTCCTGACTGAGAGTCAGCTGCTGTTTCCAGAGGACCTCTAGATGCTGGTTTGCATTGGCACGAATATCTGCAGAGCTGTTACTGACAGCCACTTGGCCAAGCTCCCCGGGGGTTTCACCCTAGTCGGGGTCAGTGCAGCTTTCTCCCTCTGAGCTGTGATGCTCAAGCCCATGGTGCCAGCCAGCAGACTGCCATGGTGGGTTACTCATGAGGGATGTGTTAGAAACTTGCTGCAGAGCAAAAAGCCCTTTGCTGGGGAAGGGGTTGAGCACACTGGGACCAAAACTGCTTGGCAGAGAGGATGGCTCCTGCTTGTGACTGTCCCCACTGCCAGGGTGGGTGCAGCAGGGGTCTGCTGGCCCCTCCTAACCTCTCCCATGGACTGTCTCCAGAGGAGTTCATGAAGGATTGATGGCACTGGGTGCCTTTCCAAGACCAAAGCCCCATCACTCAGAAGGCGTTAGACATGGTCTGGCGTGACACGCTGCTCTCTGGCACTGACCAGGGCAGGCTGCTGGCTGCAAATCTGCTGGGTCCACAGGCAAATTATCCCAACATCAGCACATTGAAGAGAAATTAATTTCCCTGCAGGAGCGAGGAAGAAAAGCTCTTCCCAATCACAGTCCAGCTCACAGAGGCTGTTATGAAACATGGTGACAAGCTCCTCTGTCTGTGTGGCACACACAGACAGGGAACAGCATCATGCCTGGATCTGCAGACAAGCCAGCAGGTAGGGAAGTCACAACAAGCAATGGGAAGAGAGCCCCTGGTTGATGGCTTTTAAAGTTAGTTACAGGGGACTGGAAGCCCTGAAGATGGCTGAAGCTTTTCCTCTGCAATCAGTGCAGGGACACAGAAGCACTGCAGAGGGGCAGCAGTGGGGTGAATGGGGTCACATATGCATGGATGAGGAGGAAAGTATTTGTAATGAATCTGATATAATCGAATTAGTGGCATCTGACTGAAGAACAAGTGTCTTGCTGCTAAGGAAGAAGAAAAAATGAACCCCAAAGTCTTCTTTTGTGCTGGCCTCAAATAATACCTTGGGTTTAGGACAGAGGAAACAGTAACAGAAAGGGAAGGAAGGTACGTGAATGTAAATATGAAATGGAATAGAATATAATGTGGCTTTACCAGAGGAAGATCAAGTAAGATAAAGCTGCTGCCTCTTTTGGGGAAGATACCGGATTTATGTATATATTTCTTTTTAAAATGGAAGGAAAATGTATTAGATTTCATCAACCTGCACTCGACATGGCACTGTATGCAAGCTTTCCTGTGCCTCTGGAGAAGATAAGCTCCATCAGGTGAAGAAGGCCGCTGGAATGTGTGCTGGGCAGTTACCAGTCCCAGCTCCCCTGCTCTATTGATAGGCCCTGAGTGCAGATTCAGGGCAGCAAAAAGAAACTCAAAGTCAGAGGAACAGATCTATTGCTGCTGTGGGCAGCTCTGGGAAGGACAGCCAGGGAGGACACAGAGGTGTCATCCTTGTCCCTTGGTGTGGCACAGCCCCGGCTGAAGGGATGGAGGATGCAGACAGGGGTAAAGGCAATTCCCACCAGCCTCTATCCTGCTCTCTGCCAGCTCAGGTTAGGAGCAGGAGTGTCCCTGCGGCTGCTTCTCCTGCTCCTCCTGCCTCCCCAGGAGTGGGTGCTGATGGGATGGAAGGACTGGACGGCAAAGCAGCTCCTGCCACATTCTTTTCCTTTGAGGAAGCCCACAGAGACCAGCCAAGAAACACCATGGAAGCCACGTTCAAGGGGCAAAGAAGCTGCTAGGAGAGGAGAGAAGAGAAGAGGCACCTGCTCCCACCTCCCTGCAGTGAGGCAGGGAATGTCACGCAGGAGCCCCATCCCTGCCTGAGAGCTGTTCCCCCCCAGTGCCATCCCCAGGCTGCCTCCGCCCCGGGCGCTCTTTGCTCATACTTGCGTCTGAATGCACATTTCTCCAGCTCAGTGAGTCAGCTGGGGCTGGACCAGAGCTGGAAGTGTTTTATGTGTGCAGAAATGGAAAGGAAATGAATGCTGCTTCTCCTCTCAAGTCTGAGATGGGAAATGATTTGCCGGGGATTTGTAATAGGTTTTTTTTTTCCTTAAATCTGCCTGAATAGGCTTTCTGTGGAGAGAAAAGAGAAAGGCTCTGAGAGCAGAAAATATGGTTATGTCCTAATGGGATAATTTATTAGTAGGGACAGAAGAATTAAAGAAAAAGGAAAAGGAAAACCCATTTCCCTGGCAGCCAGGAGCTGCTCTTGCCATCGTGGGGCCACACAGCAGGGATTTATCCCTTGTATCTCTGCAGAGCAAGTCCTGGGTTAGTGTTGAAGAAACCTGGGAGCTGATCCCTCTGTAGATATCCTCCTGAGCGAGAGCCTGTCTCTGATACGTGCTCTGGAAACATTTTTGCGAGCTCACCTGCTCCAAACCTTCCTGGATAAGCCCTGGGCTTTTGCCAGGATGCTGATGGCACTGAGGGTCTTGGGAGGAGATTTGCTTCCATTGGTCACACTCTGTGCCCTGCGATACAGATGATTTTCTCTCAGTCTGAGTGAGCTTTAGATCCAGCTGAGCTCAGGGTCAGAATAAACCAGGGTGCCACCCCCTTAACTGCAAACCTCTCTGGTTCTGATGATGACTGAAGATCTGTGCTTCAGTTTCCTTTTCCTTACCCAGGGCTGCGAGCCGTAAGTGGCTGTGGGCAGCAGCCTGGCTCCTGGAGCAAACTCTACCCCAAAGACTGCCTTGCCAATGCACTGAGGCCCAGCCCCTGTGTGTTCTCTTCCAGCAATGACACCTGCCTGGAGCAGAGATCAGAGGGATCACAAGGGGAAGCTGCAGAAGCAGGAGGTGTGGAGCAGGGAGAACAGGCACTGCCCTGCCTGTGATGGGGAGTAAACCCAGTCTGCTGCCATCTCACCACTGGCAGGACCCTGCAGAGTTCAGTGTGATCCATGTCCTCAAAACAGCCATTTCTGACTGCTGTCCCCTGTTTTGACTTTCTATTTGCTGAGTTGGGAACAGGTTGCAGGTTACAGCTCCAAGGATGCTTCACTGAGCTGCAACCACAGGAAGATGTCCTGCTGTCCTCCTACCTGTGAGCGGCCTTGGACACTGCTCTGGCAATGACAAGGTGCTGTCACCGCTGACTTGGTGGAAAGACAAACCCTGCTTTGCCTGTTGCCCATGCGCATGTTGTCTGCCTGGATATCCTGAGTGTGCAGAGAGGAGCAGGGCTGGAAGGAACATGAGGTTTGCCCTTTGTGGAGCAGCGAGCTGTGAGGCTGCTCAGCCACCTGCAGCAGGGTAATGTGCAGCTTTTGTCTGGTAAGATGCTGTAATGAGCAAGCCACAAAGGCAATTAATTGCTAATGACCAGCCTTGACTGGCCAACAGCGGGGCTGTGGGCAGGAAGCTGAGCAAAGGTTCTGCAGGTTGCTGCTCTTGCTGGAATCCCCTCACTTCCCCAGAGGCATTTCTAAAGGAGCCCAGTGACAAAGCAGCCTCTGATGGCACTGGGAACATGTTTAGCCCTCTCCTGCATCACTGCCAGGTCAGGTCACCCTCAGGTCGGTAAAAGAAAGGGCAGGAACTACAAGAGGCAGCATGGTCCAGTAGCAGAAGAAAGATATTGCGCTGTTTCCCATCCTGTATCCTTGTTGGGTAAACTCCCAGCTGTGTTTCAGGAGATGCTGTTACTCATCTCCTGGCTAGGAGCAGGGCTTCCGGGGACACTGACTCATTCCTGGATCACATTAAACCCTCAGATGCTCCCATGATGCCTGTCATCCCAAGAGCTCCCCACTGCCCATGGGTGCCGATCCTCAGTTTCAGCAGCTTCATTTCCCTTATATATACCAGAATCAGCTTTCACAACTGGCATTTGCCGCAGGCTTTCTGCCCCTCCCCTCATGAGAGCCCCAGTAAACTCTGGCTGGTTTTGAAGAGCTTTATGCTCATCTGGAATTTGCTGACTCTCATCACCCTTTCCAGAAAGGTATGTCCCAAACCAGAGTCACACTTGTCATAGAAACCCTGAGGCTCAGCTTCAAAGAGGAGGAGCTCTGGAGCTCACTTTGACTCTGTACTAAAGTCCCTCTGGAAGACGTGATGCACATGCACATGTCATCTGTCCTCCTGGAGGCAGGATGGCTGGAGCTGTGGGCTTTGGCTGCTCTGCTCTGAGCACGGTGAGAGCTGTTGTCCTGGCATTGCTTGGACCACAGCCAGATGGTGGGTGAGGGACATGTATGTGTGCAGGGGGAGGAAATCTTTCTGCACAGAGAAGTGGTATCCATAGCTCGGAAAGATGCTGAGCGGGAGCAGAAACAGACTGCAATCCAGCATGGCACTGCCCAGACGTGGTGTCCTCCCACAAGGACACTTTTTCCCTGCAGCTAGGACCGACACAGAGGGTAGGTTTGATCTGTTGGATGCCAGAGATTGTAGGGCATCAGGGACTGTGGCAATAGGACAAGGGATGATGGATTCAAACTGAAACAGGGGAAGTTCAGGTTAGATAGAAGGAAGAAGTTCTTCCCTGTGAGGGTGGTGGGTAAAGGCCTTTTTGTTTCCCTGCTGCCAAACCCTGCAGATTCTGGGGTGCTCTGCTTAAAACCCGATGCTTTCCCCTTGATGTGCAACTGCAATCCAGCATCTGAGGTTAGAAACTCCTCAGGTCTGGCAGGCTTCTGCCGATGCCGAGGGGCCGATGCAGCAGAGCAGCTGGTGGGGTGACCCATCAGGACGTCACGGAGCAGATCACAGCGTGTGTGCTGGGAGTGCTGTGCTGCTGACAGGCACAGCAGCTCCTCTGAGGTTCCGTGGAGCTGCGAGGTCGTACCGGTCATTCTCCAGGAAAAAACACAGCTTTGCATCCCTCTCTGTGCTTGGAAGACTTCACGGCTCTGGGGAAGACCAAAATTGCCTTGGGCAACATGGTCTAGTGAGAGGCATCCCTGCCCATGGCAGGGGTTTGGAACTGGATGATTTTAAGGTTCTTTCCAACCCAAACTAGTCTGTGATTCTATGATTAGCTGGAGCTCCTGCTTTTTCAAGAGGAGGCTCTGTTGTATGGGTTGTATGGGTTTTTTCCCATATGGGTTGGTGTATCTGAGGAAGATCTATGCTCTTAAACATTAGTTATCCTTCATCTGAGAAGTCCCAGGAGAGTATGCATGGGAAAGTTCATTGTGCTGGTGCTTCCTTTTGCTGCAGGTGATGCTAGGAGGAAGCCTGTGGGCTGTGGGGTTCAGCAGGGAGCAAATCTTTGCCTGGCTCCGGTGGCCAGGATGGAGATGTGGACACAGGGATGCTGCCAAGGGTGGAGGTGCCTTGCAGCTGGAAGCTGCCATCTCCTTTCTCCCACATCGAAAGCAAAAATGATCAGTCCCTCCCCATCATCCCTGATGCAGGAAAAGCCTCTCTGATATTAATAAGAATCTAATTTTACATTTATTGTTCCATGAATTAATTACATTGCAAGTAGAGTTACCTTTTACACAGCCATTAAACTTCAGGAAGGCCTCTTTATACCACTCCATGGATAATTTAATTAGCATAGTAATGTCTTATTAGCTATAAACCCAAAGCTGGTTTAGAATCACTTAAATTAAAACTCAAAAGCCTTCAGCCACCTTGTAACCCCTCTGCCTGAGTGGTGGGCAGAGGATGGAGTGTGCACAAGTGGTGGGCTTCACCCTGCCACAGGCAGAGCCTCTGGGCAGCTTTCTCTGCTGCAGTGCTGCCTGCACAGCATCCACTGGGCTGAGATCACGGGTGGGAGCTCCTCATCTTGCCTCCTAATCCTCATTTCATTTCCTGTTAGCTATCATTAGTATTTGCATTAATTGGGCTACTCTGGAAGAGCCATGATAATCCATTATGGATGGACAATTACAGCTGCAGAGGGGAATTTAGGAGCTGAGGCAGGAGCATCTGTGGCACTTCGAGGAGGGTCCTGTCCCCAGCCTAGGGCTCCCTGGGGCTGCAGGGTTGGTGCCACCTTCTCCATAGGTTTTCAGCAAAGGAAACCCCAGAGCTGATGATGAAGCTGGCTCCTGAAGCATCCACCCAAGGCGAGCAGCAGCAGAGGGCATATGTCTCATCATGATACCAGTGCAGCTTGTCCCCTTGGCCCCTGGGGCCCCCTCTGTCCCCCACTTCCCAGCAGCATCATCCTCTCCATTAAAGCACTGTGAGTTCAGTGTTGTGGCTGCACCGAGATTTATGCATGGAGCTGGGATTATGTTGCTGTGTTTCACATGATCCCAAACATCCCACTCACACTGGGGTCAGGACTGGAGCCTCTGTTCTTAAATATCACAGTTTATGTATTAAACCCGTTTTAAAATGACCCCTTCTGCTATTCAATTAATGAATGTAACTTTTTTCTTCTGTAACAGATCTTCTTAGCTAATAAACAGCTTAATTTGGAGGTTTGGAAATTGACTCAGAGCAGAGTTTAACGAAATCGAAGAGCAAGACTACAGCTTGAGCGTAATAATCTGAAAATAATTGATTAATTTGCATGATCCTTCGTAATTGCTCCAATTTACACCCAAGAGGCCACTGTCATCAATAGATGAATAAGACATAATTTTTAAAGTCCCAATAATGCATGGGCTAGAATGGAGGCAATTCACTCATCCTGAAGCACGGCGCAGGCTCCTTCCAGCACAGTGCGGGGAGAGCTCTCATTGTTAGAGAAATCATGCTGTAATTTAATTCACTTGTTAAGAATGTAATTATGTTCATCATGCTCGGGAAAGAAGAGGATCAAGTCCTATCAGAGTGATGCTAACCTTTAGACAGAGAGATTTCAACAGAATGAGGAAGCCGGGCGACAGCATCAAGAGTCAGAAGTAAAGAGATTAAAATGCTGAGATTTGGCACGGATGCTCTTTAAGGAGTGACATAGCAAAACAGCTACCTTCTGCAAGGTACTTAACCACATGCTTCAGCTTCAATTGCCATTAATGAGATTTCAGCATATGCTTAGCTATACCAGGACCTGACAGTACCAAAGGCACAAACTGCCTGCCTGGGTCTGCTCAGCGAGCACGGGAGAAAGGCAGGAGCAAAGGCAGGTAAATGGCAGGGTTCAGGAAGGTGTTTGGGCCACACAATGGTCCTTCAAAAAATGGAAATCCAACCTTCACAAGGTCAACAAACAGGGGCAGAAAATACAGCATGAAAGAGGGGAAACAGGAAGCCGGCAAGAAATAGCAAGACTTGGTAGGAATGGAAACAAACAATAGATAATTCAAGTCTGCCAGGAAGAGGAAAGCCTGCAAAGGAGCGAGACAGGTCTGCTGGCTCCCCAGGAGTTAAAGGGAACAATTAAGGAAGATGAGGACACAGCTGAGAAGTGAAATGATTTCATTTCATAAGTTCTCACCTCAGGGGATGTTGGGAGAAATCTGCTCTTGACTTGCTCTTTTCTGGTAATAAAGGTGAGTTGCTATTAAGGATTAAGGTATCAAATGAAGAGGCGCTGGTGCAAATAGGTAATTTAAAAGATATTAAGTCCCTGGCTCTAGATGGGACATTCAGGGGTTTTGAAGAAACCCAGTAATACAGTGGCTGAGCTGCTGGGTGAGCTGCAACAATATTCATCTCGCTGCCAAAGCAAGTGCAGGATCAGAGGCCTGGAGGGCAGCAGCAATTGCTGTGCCTCTGTTTCATAAAGAAACACAGAGAAACCCAGCAACTGCTGTTAGTGAGCTTTGCGCTGCCAGAGACACGGGTGACACGGTCAGTGCACTCTGAGATCCATCCTTGTGATGCTGAGGGTACATGGGCATGAGAGGGATCCGTCTCACCTTGGGCTGCTCTTCATTAACTCCTTTTACCCTGTCTCATTCCCTTTCAGTTTGCAGGACTTCACAATCACAGAGATGAGGTGGCAGCAGCTTAAGAGATGTCTCGGTCTTGCACCTTCTGCCTGGCACTCCTTTAGAAATCTCCCCAGAGGAGAAGGAAGAGCAGCTAAAGTGGAAATACAGCAAACGTATTGAGGCAGAAAAATTACTCAGATTTAAGGCTGCCTGCTCAACCCTTTGTGCACGTATATTAAGGCGCAGTACACGGCTATGATTCAATTCCCCTCAAGTTTGCTTCCTAAAAGATAGCTTGCTGTGCCTTCAAATAACATTTCCTTCCACCCTAAGGCGGACATCTAAGAAAGGTGGGATGAGTTCAGGCTAGGTGACACCCAGAGGTCCCTGCTAGCCTGAATTAACCCATTACCATAGGAATCTTCCTCCAAAGGCTGTAAAGGAAGCCCAGATGTTCAGACACAGAGCAGTCTAGTGAGGTGATTACAAACATATTCCAGATGATTTCTTTCTCCTGGACCATTGCCTCTTCCCAGTTTGTGGCACCACAGAGTGCTGCCACCATCCTAACCCTGAATCTAGGGGTACAAACACTGGAGGAGCTAGAAGGAAGCTTCTTTGATGATAAGCCATCTCTAAACAACTTACTTTAGAGGTCCTGTTTGTCCTGAAACAATTGATGCCAGAGACAATATTCTGGCTTAGAGGGATCCCTCAACTGATGCAGCCCAGCGATGCCTGTGCTCCAATTTAGACAATGACTTTCATGAGATGCAATCAGAGTGGAAACTCTCCATCAGAACATGAAACCTTGTTATAAAATCATAGCCCTGAAAACAGGATATTTTAAATCCTGGGTATCCCTCCTCCCAGCTCTCCTTTGCTCTACTGTGGGATTTAATGCTGAGTTTTGCAGCCTGAGGGCATTACGGTTATCTCCAGCAAGGCACTAAGGTATGGAAATGCAAACATGGTGCTTGGGAAGCCCTAATCATGATTTGTGGTGATGATATGCCACAGAGGCATGACTGGGGCTGTAGCATTAGGGTGACTTTTAAATACCGTGTTCAGCTACACTGGTATTTAGAGGTGTGATAAATTTGTCTTATGCTTTTCTCCTTGCTAAGGCAGGGAAGGGGTACGACACTGGGGAGTTGTAAAGCCTCTTTGCTGCAAGGACTCCTGCCTTAGCTCTGCTGCCTATGTACCTGAGGAGAAAAGCTGCCTTGCTGCTGCACCTGCCCCCATTTCCTTTAGGTGTTGCAGCCATGAGGCATAGAAGAGATTAAAAATCAAGGGGAAAACAAACAGTGTTTGTGGCTGTCTACAGGGTCAGCGGTGGTAAAAGCCCGTCTTCAGAAAAAATCATCTGAGATGATTCTGAGATCGTTCAAAGCATTGCAATGCCTCTGGGTGTTTTTCACCATCCCTGTATTTTTCTTGTTAAATGTGTAGTTTATAATGTTTCTATCTTAGTGCTTTACTGGGGACCATAAACACCTGATGAAAAGCACTTGCAGACTACCTGGGATGTTCTGAAAAGCATGAGAGCCATAATAGTCCACAGGAACATCTGCATCCTGACAGTCTGAGTTTATCTGGGTAGAGCTGCATCCATGTAGAGCTTCCAATTTAATTTCCATGTTTTTCCAAAGAAGAAGAAAAATGTCTTATGTTTCCTGGGTGATTGGAGGAAGGTTTTACTGTGCCAGGCATCCCTAATCTCCCTGCGCAAGATTTCCTTAGTGGCAGACAGAGAGCAGCAGTCTGACTAGACACGGGAAAGTGGATAAGGTCTGGAAATGATGCTTTATAGAGGTGCGGGGTTTCATCACATTCTGCTTCACCTTCGATACATCGATGATCATGAAAGCAATTGATGGGCTTGGGGTCTCAGTGAGCTCAGCCGTGCTCTTGCACAGCTATAAATAAACAATGTCCCCAAATCCCTCTCTGCTTCCAGAGAGCCACAAATCCCTGCACTTCCCTCTTGGAGAAGTCCCAACCGCGCTGCATTGATGGCAAGCTCATGCCTCACAGGAGCTAAATTAGTGGGAGGTTGGCTGCTTCTTGGAGGGCAGCCTTGCAGGGGCCTGGAGCTGTGAGCTGGGGTGATCCACAGTGCAGAGGGCACTGTCACTGTGATGGGAGCTGGGTGCCAAGGAGGAAGGAGCAGGTGGTGCGAGCAGTGATGCAGAGCGAGGTGCTGCGCATCTCCAGCAATCAGCACCCACCCAGCACAGGCACAAACTGATGGAGCTCAAGCCCTGCCTGTCAATACATGCGAAGGCTGGGGATGGCAGTGACATCCAGCGTGCAGCTGCTGCAGGGAATTCAAAGTGGATTGCCAAACTTTTCACCCTTACAGGAGTCTACCAGCTTACAGCTGTCCCCTCCGCAGCAGGAAGCTGCTGCCATTTAGAGCCGAATGAAGAGTGGAAAGGAGGGGGGGAAAGAATCATGAATATTAATTTGAATTCAACTGAATTTCAATTAGGCTGTGTTCAGTCTCCACAAATATTTGAGCAGAGCTATTGCAAATATGGTGAAAAAGCAAATCTGTAACTTTAACACACAAATATGCACAAAAGAGAAATTCCGCACTGCGTGCCCACAGTTCGTGTCAGCTTGACTTGAATTCCGCAGTCATGCACTATTGTTCCCGTGCCCTGGTCGGGTGATCCTTAAGGAGGCAAATGGAATGAATACACCAACTTAATGTAGCCTGTTAGGTGTGGGTGAGAGCATGAAATCATGGCACGTGTTTTGGCATGTGGAAGCTGGGATACTGAGGCTGGTGAGCCATGCTCTTGACATGGTGAGCTGCTTTGTATTTCCTGACCATGTAAGAGGCAGCCAACCCAAAGAGGGCAAGGTCACTGGGCAGAAATGGGCTGGATCCAGCAGTGATGGCACTCACAGATGGGGCTGCAAGGGCTGGGGAGGAGCCAGCAGCAGGAAACCACATTAGGATCATTAGTTCATTAAGAGAAAGAAACACCCAGCTTGCTGAACATCCACCACAAAGCATTTCTGTGCCATTGATTTCAGGTCACACAGCATCAAGATAAGGTGATTTTTCTCTACACTTTCACTGTGAACACTTGCTGCCCATCCCCATGGAAAACAGCCTGAATGAAAACAAAAGTGGCTAAGCCCTATCAACCAGAGGAAGGTCTACTCAGCTTTGTGAGGAGCAGTTAGATCAGGAGCTGGAGGTGGGGAGATCCTACCCACTAAGCAACATGAGTGCTCCCAAGTGAAGGGGGGCTCAATAATGGGAACCTCACCCTTGCCACAGGTGGGTTTGGAGGCCTCACACTGCACAGCTGATGACAGTTTGGAAGGATTTCAGAGGACAAAGGGAGAAAGGAGCAGAGCTCAGAATCTAGTGCTGTGGTGGTGAAGAGGTGATGGTAGTGAAATCACCTAAGGACTGAGTATGTGAATGCCACAGTGGTAGGGGACCTCACCAGCAGTTCAAGGGGCTTAAGTGAAGAACGACAGTATGTAGAATAATGAGTATGAAGGTGAGGAAAGGAAGATGGAAAGGAGCTGACTACCCACTGGCAATGCTGATTTATTTGACACCATGGGCTGTCACAGCCAAGCAGGAGGTAGGCAAACAATAAATCTTATAAATGTGCTGTAAGAGGGACTGTGTGGCTCTCAGATGTTCCACCCAGTCCAGTACTCTTCCTGTCACTGATTACACTCAGCTTCATACGAAGTGTGGAGCAGGCAGGGAGTGGGGCAGTAGGATTTACCTGCCAGACAGGAAAACCCTTTCTTTGGGGATCTGGTCATGGCATTCCCTCCAAAGCAGGGAGTACATTAACTTCAGTGGTCTGTGCTGCACCCCACTCAACTGTTCAGGCTATTTTTAGGGGAGGCTGGAGAGAAATGAGCACTTCACAGCATGGCTGGTTTGTTTTATCCTAGGGTTGATATTTCAAATGCATCACATGAGTTGCACCCTACGTTTCAGTGTCTTTTCATCAGCTGTAGAAGGAGGCCAGATGAGTGGCTCAAGTGTAAACATCTCTAATGTAAAAATTTCCACTTAGAAATCCCCCTCTGTGTCCTTCACCTACCTCTTTTTTCCTGTGAATAACTGCTTTTTCTGTATACTGGCCAAGCCTTTCGGGTGAGTGATATTCAAACAACAGGCAGCTGCCCTGCTGCTCCAGTTGAGTCCCATTGTGAAGCTGGTGAACTGATTGATTGTTTGGTTTCTTGAGAACCTGATGTTGTTTCTGCCTTTTCTCTGGGTGGCTGAAATGTTTAAGCAAGAGAAAGGAACAATAGCAACAGAAAATAAAGAGGGGAGAATTGTGAGAAATTAAGTCTATAGAACAAATGATTAATAGAGCATTTCCTGAGACAAACAATAAGCATTGGGGCTGGGATCTGTGCAGATTGGGAGAGTGGTGATGCTTTTACTGACTCCTTACACAAAATAAATGATGGGGATGGGGGATCCCTTTCATGGCTGGTTGACTGTGGGGCCCTGATGCACAAGTGCACTCTGAGAGACCTAGTGAAGAGTCTTAAGATGCCTATTAAAAGCCTAAGCTAACTGAGGCAACCTTCACATACTAACAGGGTATGAGGTGTTTTGTGCAAAGGGCTTTATGCTTCCAAGCATGTGGAGGACAACTGAGTGTCCTGATCCTGCAGCTTTATGCCTAAGAGTGGCACAGGTCTTTACATCCTCCTCTCTCCTCTTCTTCGACAGCAGTTGG
>JANHGB010019586.1:0-54063 GCA_026283785.1 Coracopsis vasa
TTCTTTCCCCCTTCCTCCCTCTCCCCCCCCAGTAAAGATATTTTCATTTTATGTCTTTATGGACTGGTTATTACAATGTGTGTACTATCACTGCCTTATATTTCATGAATATGTAACATAAATCACAATAAGCAATAAAACAAGATGAGGAGTAAGTATTCTGTTACTCTGCTTTAGGCCATATTCTTATATTTTTACCCTGGTTGGATAAGCAGTCAATGAAAAATAGTGTGGTCCCTTAATAACGTGGGAAGTAGCATGCAGGTGTGAAGAATCACTTGTCAGGCATAAGGCCCAGCTGAAAGACTTAAATAGCAACCGACAGCAAGCTGGGGAGCTTTGAGGTCAGTGAGAAGAAGTGGGTATTGTAGGTGAGGTTGTCTCAGTCAAGGTGGAGGGAGTGGTGTTTGTTGTTCTTTCAATTTGTTCTTACTTGCTCTTGATGTAAATGGTAGAATTCTTTTGTTAATTTTCTTCAGACTGGCTGAATCTTTTGTTTGGTTTTGTGAAAATCTAGTTAATTTCAAGGATTGTTAGCTAAAGTGGAATGGTAATCTGGGGTTAGAAATGACTCTAAAGTCCTGTTAGGAGGAACAGCAAATATTTGTGCTTGTGGGAATTTGTGTTTGGTTTAGGTTGTCTGGGGTTGGGTTTTTTAATTTCTTTTTTCAGCCACATTTTTGTAAGGTGCTTTTCATGTCTGGTGTTCCTGCTGGGTAGTTTTGCCATATTTCTTCATGCAGCCATTCTTCTGTCTATAGTGTTGGCTGCACAGTGTAGTAGGTACAAGAATTCCTGTAAATAGTTTTGGATCCTGTAGATTTTTATTGTTTTAATGCTAGCTGGAGGGTATACCATATAATGATGTTGAAAGGGTTTTTTTCTTTATGGCAGTACAAAAGAAAAAGCGTGACATCTGATAAGTTTCAAGAGAACCTTCTGTTTGTCCTGAGTGTTTTGAAGAAGCTTAAAAGAAGTACTTCAAATAAATATTGCAGCTACCAGCAAGTATTTTATAATAACATATGAAGTACATTATTTAAAATAAGCTTAAATATAGCTAGGCTTTTTTCATCAATTGTACTTACTGTATGGAAAAATCAATACTGTTTTCAGGCCCCACTTATTTATTGTCCCTCAGTTCAGTGGTTGAAATGGTCAGTGTTAAATTATTTGTCTGCCCTTGCTCATCCTGCTTAGTGGCATGATACTCCAAGTGTGACTACCAGATCAGACTGCAAGGCAAAATAATGAAGTTATCTTCTGCTTTTTCTAGAGTTGAGAGAGCTGAAGCCACTGTGAGTAAATACCTGCTATGGCGCTGACTGCAGCAAGCTCAAGCAGGCATATATGCTGGAGGTCTTATGCTTTGTAGGCTCTCTGTTCTCCAGACACATCAGGTTGGCCCATATTAGCTCACCCTCACAGGTAAAACCTGTTCTGTCATGGGCTCGCAAAACTTTTTTGTAGTCAAGCTGTGCTTGTCATATGTAGAAAGCTGTCAAGGTTTTGCAGGTTCAAAAAGTGGTTACATGGATACAGATACAAGAGGTTACAGCATTTGGCTTCTGCTAGGGAGTAAATGGATATTTCCTAGAACCATAGAATAGTTGGGGAAAAGTTTATTTTTTGACAAGAAATATTTTTATAACTTCTATATTCCTCAGTTAAAGAACTTTATCTCGCTCCTTTTCCCAGCTCTCAGGAGCTGGAGTCTCTCATGGAACACTCTGGCCCTTACTGTGATGGGGCACACCTCTGCCTGCCCTCTACTTCCCCAGTTTGCAGGAGGTCAAACAAAGCTGTCTGGTTCCTTATATACCTGAGAGGGACTGGACTGAACTGGGCCATGCTTGCAAAATGGACAGGAGGGTTTGTACAAATACAGATGTGGCCTGTATTGGAAAGATTGCAGTGCCCAGAGATTAGTTGGAGAGAAGGAGGAAAACAGCTAGATTCCTTGAGTGAGCTGCAGGGCTGGGGACCGGGGCACAAGTCATTCCCTCCAGTATTGTTTAACAGCGGGAAGGAAGCCTTCATTATTTTGCTGAGCTGCTTATAGTTTTTAGTTGTGTAGCTTATATCACTATAAGCCACATGTGTTCTTAGGTGTGCACATCTTCAACAGCAGTCTTGATATCACAGGTGTTACTCCTGGAAAGTACATGGACTTCTTTGGGTTTTTGGCTACTTTAATGGAAAAGCTTTGTTGCTACTTTAATCACAAATACAGAAGAAGCAGTGATGAAGATTGTCACTAAATTAACCTAAAAGAAGTTTCTTTAAAGAACATCTAGCTTTCTTCCCCTTTATGGGACTGGGTGGAAATTAAGCAATCTATATATAGACCTGGCAGTATGGCTAGTTCCACAATCTTGTGGCCTTACCAATGACCCCATAGCAGAGTGTAAGAAGCAGAATCGTAAACAATGATAAAAAACTTTAGTGATAGTTGCCTTTTCTTAGGGAGTAGACAGATGTGGGCCAACAGCCATTCTTTCTCTTCCTAGAGATTGTGATGGGATTGGAGGAAGGGGTTGTGGTGCTAGGATTTGTTAAGAAAAGCTTCCAACACAGATTAACAGTACAAATTGGCAGTTGTGAAGCTCATCCTCTCAATTTTCCAATCTGACAATCTCTGATGTCATGCCAGTGGAAACAGATTTCTGTAACATCAATTACATGTAACGCTCAAACTGAGGCTTTTGAATATTTATGATACTTGGCTGACTAAAAGAGGGGTGTTTTTTTGCATTTAAAGATAGATCTTCAGTTATGAAAATCTGAGAGCTCCTTAAAAAAGATTGTACAAGGAACTTAAACTCTGAATTACACTACATCCTGCATACTGACTTTCTCTTCACTGAAAGTCAGGACTGGTGCCTGACCTGAACCTCTAGAAAACAACATGAAAGCAACAGCATTAATCATGATTTTTTGTTATCTCATTTTTACAATTGTAAGCAAAACCAGACTTCAGATTTTATTTTATTTTATTTTTTTTTTTAGACTTTGCGTTCATCAAAGGAAATAATGAACTCTAGTAAAAAGAATTAAATCCAGAATAAAATGCTGTAGCGTGCTGGCTGATATATGGAGCACTCCATGTTAGTGTTGACCTTTGAAATACTGAAAAACTGTCTGGCTGTATGGCCTGTAATTGATGCCTCTATCCTATTGCCTGTCAAATTCTGTTTGCCATGTTGTCAGCCTAGTTTGAGACTTGAATTGGGATATGTATGTGACTTGTTTCCACACAGGTTGCAGCTCATACATGGTTTTAGTTCAGCTCTTAGTAAGAAAATTCATTGTAGATGTTATGTGTAGACAGATTTTTTTTTTTAAATATTTCTCCTGCTTACCCTTCTTTTCATGCCTTTGACCTTTTGTCAGTGGTGCTGTTGGGCTTATGACTCAACTTGGACTCAAATCCCATGACACAAATTTTTAAGGCCCATGGCAACTGTGGCTTCAGATTGCAATCCCTTATTTTGGAAACCAGAAGGTTAAAGTCTTTAGCCTAGTCTGTTATAGCTTTGGTGACTTGCTTCAGTTAAGGATCTAGCCTTTAGTTCATGTAGTAATGTGTCATACTTACCTCCATGTATTCCTCTGCTGCCTTCAGGTCTCTGCTTGGCAAGGCACTGCAGTTCTCTTTCTAATATAAGCCACCTGCAAAGTAAAAACTTCATTGATATGGTGCTAACAGTGATTAGTGTGCCCTAAAGTTCACTGCATTCATATGCTACTTGTCTTGAAATTAAGTTATTTGCCTTTTTTTACCTAGGAGTTTTTTGGTTTGCAATCCATTTTCCGTTAGGGTTCTGACATCACTGAGCAATTTTGTCTCAGACTCCTCCATTCACTGCCCTTTCTAGGTCATTTCAGACCTCTTGTGTTGCTGCTCAGTACTTGAGCTGTATGGAGAGATTTGTAGATACTTTCTTCAGAAGAAGGATCTTTGGATACATGTGTTTATAAGACAGTGTTTGTCCAAACAAAGGCAAATGGCCTCCCCAAAGCCTTGGCCTCCAAGTCCAGAGGAGTACTGACAGAAATAGAGATGAACTAGTGGGGTATGTATTTTTGATCTCGGGAGTAACTGGGCTGCATATCCTGAAGTGGTACTACTGATGCCAAATACAGTTACCACAGCTAATGCAAAAAACTCATTAACATCTATTCCTAAACCTGGATGCTCATCTAGGTAGATTTTCCTCTGTAATCAAGAACCGTATGAGCTAACAAACTTCAGTGTTGTGAAAGGACTTTGCTCACAGTTGTACTGGACTCACTCTTAAGAAATTTGGTTATACTGTACAGATATATTGGAGAGTGACATCTTGGTCTCGCTGACCTTTCTTCTATAGTTTCCTGTGACAATGTTTCTATCCTCTGCTCACAAATTTTCAGCAATATCGAAGTTAAACATTACATGTTGCACAGTACGCAGGTGGTCAGGTATAGGAGGTAAATTAAAAAAAGAGCAGATACAGTAATGTATGCAAAGTTAATCAAGATTGAGTTCTCTTGAAGTAAATGGCTCGAACCAGATTACCAAGATTTTCAGAATGCACAGACATAGTACTATAGAAAAGGAACTGTAAGCTAGTCCAGCCCCTTCTTTTAGTGTATGCATTTAAAGACAAATGGGGTCTTTCACGGACTCCTTGAACACTTATTTTTTTTCCCCAAACTCCTGTAGCAGCTACAGAAACATTGTCCTGGCCAAGAGAAATGATATACATCTTCCTGGTCTGCTGATTGGCTTAGAAGCAGCTCCTCCCCTGTCACCTGGGGACTTGCCTTAGGTGAAGTAACAGCTATCATTGTAAGAACAGCCTGAGGATCTGTGCATGCGATGATGGAAAGATATCTCTTTACCCTACCTGTTTGTGCTTTTGAAACCAGCCCAGCAAGCTAAATTGCAGCCATTGCTGTCTGCTGGCTTGCATGTTCATTATCTGCCTGTTAACTCTTGTGCTATGTTTCCTCTGAACTAACTTTGCATATCAAATATTTTATTGAAATTCAGCAAGATTAGATCTGATTGTGCTTCCCCCCATGATATCGGTTTCTTTATCTCAGGTTTGTGGTTACGGAATGGTGTCATCCTGCTTTGCTCTCCTTTTGCAGTTGCAAATGCTTGCTGCTTACTTCAGTCTTGCTACACTGGGCTGAAGAACCAGTTGACTCAGTTTGATAAACTCTAAGAAAGCTTAATTTTTTTTCCACACCTTCTAGAAAAGGAGTTATATGTCAGTCAAGTGAGCTAAACTACTTTACTAATTAATTGGGAGTCTCAGTGCTAGGCAGAGCAAGGCATTGCTCACCCAGAGTTGTGAAAAGTCTCCTTATGCTGGTAGCTATTAGCAAGTGATCATGCTAGTTCTTAGTAAACCCATATTGTGGTTTACTCTGCTTCCAGTTTGTCTTGGTCTATAATTTGATTTTCTAACTATTTTTTCTTTGCTTCATGTTTCAGAGTTGTCTAATTATTTTTTCCCTGTGTTTTCAGACACCTGTACCCATTTACTATTCTCCAGGTACATGTTTACTATTTGATGCACTAGATGTATTTAATATAGTACTTGACCAGTAGCAGGTAATATTCCTCATTTAGAATCCAAGATGGAAGTTATCCCTCTTCCACCTGGAGTACATTGACCTCTGAATTTTGCTTTCACCTTAAAAATCATAATTCTAACTTCAGTTGGATCACCTGTCGTTACCTGTACTCTTTACAGCACTGATCTAGTCACAAACATGAAAATCATGGGAATTGTCAGGACACAAGGAAAAATGAAGCTGAACTGCAGCATAATGTACCAAGGAATATTGCTTTTATAAAATGGTACCATTTAGTCTGAACAAGAAAAAAATTCTCTGGAAAAAGTGGCTGGGGAAGTGGTGGTAAACAAGGGAGTAAACACAGCTTAAGTGCTTATCTTTTGAACAGACTGCATAGATCTAGCATGTTTGCATAGTCATGGCACAGTTCACAGCAACCAGATCCCTGAAGAAATTCTTTGGTATCGGGGAAAGTCATTAATGCAATAGCATTACCCCTTTGTCTAGGAGGCCTAAGAACTCCCATCCCAGCCCCCATTTCCAATTGGCCCTGCAGAACTGCTGGTGGTCCACCAAGTGGCATGAAATGGAAGTCAATGCTAGAAATATTTAAAGAAATATTCTTATTTTTATTTTCAAAAGTTTTAATTGTTTGAATACGCCCCATAGCTAACAGAAAATGGAAATGGAAACCTGTCTAGATTAACAGGAATACACTATACCTGTAAGTCAACATTTAATCTTTATCTCAACAGGCAAAACACGTAAAATCAGTCTGTGTTTGATATATTCTGATATATGTTGACCTCCTGGCCTCCTCGACTAGGATCTGTATTTGTGGGCATCATTTGAATTAAATAATAAAGTTGGTTTGTTTGTTGTTTTTTTTTTTTTTTTTAATGTGGTTTGGATTTTTTAGTTGGTTGGTTATTGGTTTTGGGGAAGGATTTTGGGGTGTGGTTTTTTTTTTTTTGTTTTGTGGTTTGTTTGTTTGGTGGGGTTTTTTTGGGTTATTTTTTTTTTCTTTTTTTGAACACTGAAAATGGAAAAAAAATCTAGGTGAGAAATCAAATAGATACAAGAGACTAGCAAGTTCTATATGTTCATATCCTTTAGCTGGAATTTGCCTTCACTTCACAAGTAAAAGCTAGGACCTTCTTTTGGCATGAAGAGAGTTAATAAAGTCCAAAGAACTCAATTTTACCGTGAAGTGAAGGTTTACAGAATCCGTTTATTTTTCTAGACAAAGCCTGAGACAATCTTTTCTTGAAATCTAAATCTTAGTGAATCTATGCTGATTCTACATTTCTGGGGAGAAAAAGGTTGGTTTTGTTTGGGTTTGTTTTTTTGTTTGTTTTTTTTTTTTATTCTTGCCTTGCATACAAAAAAAGGGGCAAATTAAACCTTAAAGGTTCAAATTAAGCTCTCTTCATTTTCTAATATGAGGTGACTGCATTTAAGTTTTTCTCACCGCTATGGCAAAAGGTCGTACCTCTGTTCTCCTTTCCCCCACTCTTAGTCCCTCCTATAATAAATACAAGATTTTTTTCAAAACCCAGCAGTGATTACATTTTAATGCTTCCTTGTTCTAACCAAGATGTGCCAGTTTGGGAAGGCTCTGGTAATCTGAATCTTCAGAAAGTGCCTCTATGTCAATTACCCAGACCCTACGCATTAATGAATTTTAAACTCCTCCTGTTGTGCTTATCAAACGTGTATTTAATTTATTTCCATTCCAGTGATGGCTTCCTATAGAAGGACGTAAGGAAGTTACTGAGTATTTTGATGTGTTGTTTGGTATTTACTCATCCATAGTCTGAATCAGAATTAAATTAAATATTTGAAGAGTTTCTTTAAAGGCATTTTTGCAACTGCGCAGAATCTTGTAAGAAATACCATTTTTAACCTATTCTCTGCTCAATAACTATTTTTTTTAATTTCTGTAAAACATAAAGAATAATAGAATTGTAGAATGGTTAAAAGTACTGTTTGAAAGGTATTTAAAAAGTGGGGGGGTTAGGTTTTGAAAAGCTTTAAAATAAAGAAATTATGAAATTAGGGAAAAAAATAGAAGAAAACCACACACAAACACAAAATCCAAAACAAACAAACCACCACCAAACCCACTTATTTTTTTCTGAAACAAAATTACTTTCTAATTGGCTTTGGTAATATAGTGCTTTACAGTAGTGGGTACTAAACTGCTCCCAGTCAGACGTTACTTTTGTTAGACTAGCGATTCCTAATACTAGACACATTTTTTTTTTCTTAACCATGGAAAACAAAAATTATTCCTTTTTTTGCCTGTAGCTTTATGTCAGCTGTTTGTTCTTCTTGGCTTATTCTAAGGTTTCGGCCTCAAAGTAATTTAGACCAGAAATGTTAACATTTTGTGCAGTAGTTAGACCAAAGTTTGCTAATCCTAATTTACCTTTTCAAGTGTATGGAAAGACTTTATTCTGTACAAGGCTGTATAACCAGTACATGCTAGTGCTTACTTTTAATGTAGCTTCTATGCTCTCATTTAAGCACTGCATTACCCTATAATGTAACAGTGTTTTTTGTTTCCTCACACTGTGTTGAGGAATTGAGGTATAGAAGTTGAGTGCTGCACTAAGGAGACTTGGAGGACAATTGAGGGCTTTCAGCAACCTGGGTTAATGGAAGGTGACCCTGCCCATAGCAGGGAGGGCTGTAAATACATGATCTTTAAAGTCCCTTCAACCCAAACCATTCCATGATTCTATAAGTTACTTAATTTAAGTGTATATATACTATTCAAAGCACAGATCAAGAAAACATGATTTTATTTTTTTTTTTTTTTGTCCTACTTCTTTCTTGGTATCTCATTTACCAAATTATTTCAAGCAAGCTTCCTCTTCTACATCTAATTTTTCCTTGCTTTACCTACATCAGTACTAGAGTAATGATACAGTAATGAAGCTAGAGTTGTAGTGTGGACTGTGTGAGTGGGAGTTAAAAAAGACAACAAATGGCAGCCATTAACTGAATGCAGCATCAGTTTTCCGAGACCCTATGAGTCACTAGTTGTTGCCCTGTGAAATATCTACAAAACTTTCATTTCCAGGATTGCTTTGGTTGTTGAAACATTCTATTTGAATGAGACGCTTGATTACATTACCACATTTATAATTTCTTAATTGAAGAACAGGATTCCCTTTGGTTTTGTGTTGCCAAGCGAGGTACAGTTTTGTCCAGAGGAGGAAGGAATGAGCCTTGCATATTGCTCCATATTATTGTCACAGTGTGAGAAGGCAATGAATGACTTTTTTTTTTTTTTCCACCATAGAAAAAAATATGTCAAAAGCAATGACTGCATACCTTATGTTATGTGGAATCCAGACTTCACTCTTCTTCCCACCCTTTCTCCTTTAGGGGAAGAAATGAATGAATGGCAGGGCATGGAGTGACTTCAAAAACTGCTGTGACAAAAAACCTTGATGCTAAAACCCTCTCCTCAGCTCATCCATGGGTCATCTCAGTCTCTAGGAACCACTATGAGTTACTGGGAGTTTTTTACTGTGATTGCAAGAGAACTTGAATGTGCAGCAGAAGTTCATCAATGTGTGTGAGACCAGCAATACCGCCTTTGCACTTACCTTGCTACTTTAGTTGGTTAGCTGCTTGGAGAGGTAATGAGCTCAAATCGGGATTACTGACAGAAACACTAGGAAAGCCAAAACAAACGAATGCACACTGGGGAGAAGGAACATTAGTTCCTACAGAAAGTAGGGAAACAGAAAAAATGGCTTTTTTTTCTTCATGGTGAAAAAATTTTGCAGTCAAGATGAGAGTTTTCTAGTTTGGGTCACTTAAAAAAAGAAAAGGATGAAAGAGTGGGCAAATCTAGGTGAAGACAGAATAAAGGGAAATATTACTGTCTCCTGATGGGCTCCAGGAGACCAGTTGTGTGGTATGTCAGAGGAAATGCAGGTCAGCCAAGGTCAGGTTGCAGGAGAGACCAGGGGCATGGGGCATCAAAACAGCGGCTTCCATAGAGCATCTTGTCATCAGAAATTGTCAGAGTCTAAAGTTGAATACATAACACATGTTGGTTCAGTTCAACAAACCAAAATGTTTTGTCTGAACTGAGATGATTTTCCTGCCCTTGAAGTATCAACATGCTTTGATGGAAATTGCATTTTCATTTTAGAATAATTTTGAAAGAAAACTCCTTGCCAAGTCAAATGCTATATATATTTGAGCAGGAAATAACTTTCTTAATAATATTTTTAACTTTTTTTAATAGTCCATTATAACATGTCCTTGGCAGCATGTGACATGTATTACATGATTTAGATTACAACTGTAAAAATGACAACTCTGCTTGTCAAGAAGTGAAGTTGTAGAGGATGATATACAGTCTGAGGTAGTCATCTTAGAAGTCTAGTTGATATAATCAGTATTATTGGTACTGTTGAGAAGATGGCTAAAATTAGTTGAATGATCATACCCTAGTTCCCTCCTTAATACGAAAAGGTTTGCAAATTGATTTATGCTACTTAGTGGTAGAAGAATGGGATATTTAATTTAATGAAAATTCTCTTCTTTTTTTAATTAAGGTTCCTTCATGCTCCAAAATGTTCAAAGTCTCGACAGGTCAAAATCTGAGATACCAAATCAGTTCTCAAACCATACTACTATGCCACCAAAATTAAACCAGTCATTGTCATCTGCATCTACCCTGTGGTTTCTTGGGTGTCAGTTGTGCACTTTGTTCCATGTGGTGCATGTTTAAAAGCCTGTTCTAGCTCTCCCAGGGGGTTAGATGGCTTGTTGGCACTGGCTGCTGAAAGCAGCTGTGTGTAGTGCTACAGAGTTGGAAGCCAAGCCCTAACTTTACTAGGGGTCCTCACAGTGTGCAGTCCTCGATACCTTATAAATTGAAGAGCTGGGTTTGCAGCACCCTCTCCTCTGCCTTAGGGTAAAGTGCTTCCAAACAGCCCCTTCATTGCCTTCAGTGAGAGTTGCCACAGCTTCATACTGCTGTGTGATTTTTCTTTTTATAGTGTCTATATGTGTCCGTATGTTTAGCTTAGGATTTTACTGAAAGAAAACAGATCGATGGAAAGCATTCATAACCATAGCATCTGCTGTTCATACATATATGCATGCACAAAGTGATCAGTACTGTATTACTCTGGTACAGTAGAGATTAACGCGGTTTTTTTCTTTTTAAATGTCGTCCACAAACAGAAATGTAACATTTTATTGTGAAATGCCTTTAGGTTTACAATATTCAAGCTATGCTATAGAAAAAGGAAGAAATAATTGAGACTTACCGAACATTTTGTGCCTAATTCTTCTTTCTTAAACCTTCCTTATTGTACAAGTAACCATAGAATACTTGCTGCCACAGCTGTTTCTCATGCATGATGTAATTGTTTTATTAAACATTATTAGTTTGCGCAAATCAGGTTCCGTTATTACTAGGGATGCTCATTAAATCATTGCCCTGTGCTACTCTGAGGCTGGGAATTTCAAAAGTTCATAGCACTGATTTAACTCTGCAGCAGTGACCTAAATGGGAAAGGCTCCCATTGGCTCCTTTTCCATGTTTATAAACAGTTTCTAACACTGTGTGTACACAAAGATAGTTACATTAACACTAAGGACAAGCATAATCGGCTAGTACAGCCTTAAATAAATAATAATTTTATTACAATATTTTTAGACATGACAGGAAGATGTGACTTGGTATTTATAACAAATTCATAGGTTAAAAATGGAGCAAAGTGTTAATTTTAAATAGAGTACAATGTTCCTGCAAGACTTTATTTATTTCTTTTCTTGAATACTGACCAAATACAATTTGTCCACAACTACTTTGCACAGTTTTAAGATGGTTGGTGGTGTCTAGAATCATGTTAATTAAAATACTCCACTTTCAAATGACATTCAATTGCTCATTGTACAGAAATCCTGATACCATGCTACTACACTGTCAGGGTTTGACAGGCACAGTATTTATAGGCTGTGAAAAAGAAAATGGGCACAGGACATAGCAAATAATGCTATCCGTGGCTCTCTCTTAATGCTTCTGGACTACAAAATAGTCACATGCACTTGCTTGAAATGCATTAGCATGGTTAGCATGCTTGTTAGTCAGCATTAAGAAGGCTGTCATGTGAATCTAATTTTGTTGAAATTGTATGAAAATATCTATTTTCCTGTCAAGAGAGAACTTTAAAATCTGTCAGGAAATGGATGAGGAAACACTATAATGTATACAAAATAAGTGTAAAAAGGCAGATCTTGACCTTTTACTCATCTGTTTTTTTTCAAAGCGTAAGCAAAGGTTACCCAGTGGCATTCGCAAGCAGTTATTCTAACTATATTTTTTCACACAGATCATGATTTCCTTGTGGAAATCATTGCTGCAGCCAGTGGTGGGTTGTAAGAGGGATTATAGAAAGCATTGTATGTGTTTATGGATAGTGAAAATATCAACATGATTAAATGTATCTGGGGAAATATTTCCATATCATTCAGACAACAAATCAAATTATACTGATAAATTCTCTTGTGGATGGGTTATTCTGTATCTGCTATTGACGGATGGCTTGTATCATTCTGTTAAGCTTTCTGGTCCTTTTCCAACTATAACACACCTTCTTCTCCATCTGACAGTAATAGTGAAACACATTTAAAATTTGTCAGGTTTGCTCTTCAACCCACTCCTATGAATTTCTTCTTTTACCACTAACAAGTGAATACGCTGCTGAGAACAGCTGGTCTGGGAGCTGTTGTAGCTGATGCTCCCAACCCATGAACGAATTTTCTCAGAGAAGGTATGAGTTTGTTAACGCTGAGGGGCAATGTGCTTCCCTGGCTCTGTGATGTGGTCACTTGGTTCTTCTGGCTTCAGGGTGGTATGAAGCTGCATTGAGGGGCCTCAGCTGCAAAAATGGCAAAACCGGAGTCTGTCTCACCTGCCACTCACAGACATAGGGCAAGCTAAGATCTTGAGTCTCAAAATTTGACAGCACTGTGTCCTTCCTTGATGTGTGTTTGTTAGGAAGGTGGTTCTAGAAAGCCATAGCTACAGAAACAAAAATTGGATTTTAATGACTTATAATGCACGTTCATTAAGCAGTTTTCCATCTTTTGAGATTTATATTCTGATTTCTGGTCTAACTTTTTTAACAGACAGATTTTCCTCCCTCTTCCTAATGGCTTTCATTCACAGACAAAAAAATCTTTGTGCTCATCATCTGTCAGTTGGCATAAGATATCTTGTTTCTCCAAACTAGTGCACTGACAAGATTCAATCTATTGTACTACCATCATATTTCAGCAGACCTACTAAGGACCTTTCATGATGTGGTGCAGCACATGCTGAATGTCAAACCGTCACAAGTACACAGAACTACACATGCAAGGAAAGATGTTCACAATCTTAGAAAACTTAAAAAAACCATGGCAGGCACTAAACTGATGCTGCAACGCTGAATGGGATATATACGTTAAGGAAAGCCTTGAAAAGACCTGTAGAATTGTTGCTCATTGTGAACTTGTTTTGTGTAACTACAAATTCTGACTGTTAGGTCTCTAGTCCTGGAAGGGTGAGGTGAGACTGACATACTGAACCAACTACTTTCCAGATGATTCTTCAATTAATGAAACCTGCAAGTCCAGTCAGATACCTCGGCTTTTCACTGATGCATAAATAGTTCTCCTAAGCACCTAAAAATAGTGTGGAAATCTAACCAGAAAAAAAGCACACAGCCACCAGAGAGATGCCGAGAAGCAAAATAGAGCCATGGAGTCTTGCAGGCTAATTTCTGCTAAGAATCTGCCTCAGTTCAAGAAAATTTTGCTTAACAAAGTAAGCACTCTCTAGGAAAAATAGCTTACTTAAACCAACATCCGTAGCACTCCTGAAATGAGAGCATACTGATAAAGTGATGTTGTATTTCCTAGTGGGTTCAGGTGAATAACCAGTCAATCAATCATGCCTGGCTTTTTCTAAATTTGTAATGTATCTGACTTGAGTTTTTTACCCATAGAATACAATTTTCTATTTCTCTGTCTAGTTCGATAACAGCTTATGTGATAGGCACGCATTCTGCTTGGATAAAATGAAGGGGAAGAGCTGCAGGAAGACAGTTGAAACCAATTTCTAATGAAAAGTAGCAAGTAAGGCTATTCTGGCTGATTGCAGAGGGACAGCTTTGTTTGATAGTTAAAGGACACACTAGGAACCTTAAGCTTTTGAGTCTGCGCTGACCTATTTTATAGTCTTGGATGAATTGTGTCTCTTTGGCTTTACCATCATTCAGCAAGCTAACTCTAGAAATGCAGGAATATAAGCCTTTAATTTTGGTTCATTTGGATTTTTAATGGTTTGGGTTAGTTTAATTTTTCTTTTTTGTGGGGATGCATACTCTTACTGCATACTTTTATTAGAATAAAATATTCAGAATTACATTTGAAGAATGTTATGACTGAACCATTTGTCTGTCATATTGATGCCCTAAGGTCCTTGAAACTTTTGGATTTCCCTCCCCTGTATGTTTTTTTGGTTTGGTTTGTTTTTTTAAGGAAACTTGAAAAAAAAGGGGTGAAAAAAATATTGAGGGCATTTGTCTGAAGATTTTCTTTGCTTATGATGTGGCATATCCTAAGCATTAAGATATACTTGACAACTTGGTCTGTAATATGAGTTTTGGTTTTCATGATACCTCACCACTCTCCAACTGTCTCTACTCCTTTGGTTTGCATACTATGACTGGGCATAGGACAACTATAGCTTGTTTGTAACTCTACTGCCTAGAATTTCTTTTCCCTTACTGTCTGTCTGAATTCTGGTCTCTTTGCAGACTGGATAAGGCCTTTTGTTTTCTTTCAATGCATTTCTTGTTTTGCCTATGGGGTCCAGCAGTAGCCTTTTCTTACACTTTTAATTCTTTTCCTGAAAACACTTTCCAACCTACTTTGATGTTGCATCTTATTTATTGGCTGTATTAAACTAATGCAGAAAACCCAATATTTTTTCTCATATCAGTAGAATGACCAGTCTAACATTTTCAAGTATCCAAAGGTGGTCAGAAGCAGCTGATCTTACCTTGGAGGGTTGGAAGCAGATAGAATCTCACCTAATCTTCCTTTTTATGTTATTGGAGCTCTGTCTTGCAAACCTCTCTGGTTTGTCTATAATCCAGGAATACTGTGTGGAAGAATATTACACACACAAAGTTATAAATATTACTGGCAGTTTCCGCTTGCTTTGTAATCTTTGCTGGAGCCTATGTCAAATAAGACTACTGAAACCAAGTGAGTCATTTACTAGTTCAGGTTAAGAGAAGGATTTGGTTTCAGAAAGTTCAAACACCTTTGTAACCAAAAAGGTATGATATGGTTCCACCCAACCAAAGTAAACATATTCCACCCAACACTTTCTTTTTTTCCCCTCCATGTTGTGGATTTTTTAAATTTTTTGAGATGCGAACTATGTGCCATTATTTGGCTGTAATATTGGTCTCAGAGGCCGAAGCTTTTTATAATCACAGAAACGTGATATCAAGCTCTCTAAAATTGGGTGGGCATTTTCTTTTTCCCATGGCATGAAATATTCTACATCCTTTTATTCTGGGCTGGTTAAAATCTGTCTATTTCTTAAGCATTCTATTTTGTCTGTACTTCTACACAGAGGTATTTCACTAGCTTATCTTCTTTTATTATTGTTTAAGGGGAGAAAGTGTTTCCAGTTGCCAGTTGATAAAATAAGGAGTAAATGGCAGCAACCTACAATTTTATGAAAGAATCTGGTTTTTAAATTTAAATGTAACTGGCGTCACTTATCTTCGTATAGCTTCTGCCTATGTGGAAAAAAAAAATCTCTCTTTTTATAACTGCTTGTCAGTTGAATAATAGAATGGGGGGAGCCAACTTGAAAGACATGGCTGATTGGTGCGATTGAAAAGGGCTTTACAATTAGAGTTCTGGCAGAACACAAAAAAGAAATTGTCTGGCCATGAAGAACGGAGCCTACTTTAGAATTCCCTTTTCTCAGCCAGATAGCATGCATCACTGTTCATGCATTCTCTTGACATTGAATAGAGGACTTCAGAACTACCACCCCAAATTATCCCTTACTGTTTGGTTCTATTTGTGATATTTGTTTGGGGAAGGAAAAAAAAAAATCTCTATTACTGACTGTAATGGCATGTAGCTAAATTCCATTCCATTTATGCACTTAATCTCTTAAGCTTATTTCTCCTCCCCTCCCCACCCCCGCCGCCCCGATATTTCAACATACATTTTACTTTGATTAACTCTTTTAAGATGATGGGAAAAAAAACAAGCTTCTTCTTATTTTCATCTTCCTTCCCTTTATTTTTCTTCCTTATTTTTTTTCCTCTCCCGCTGCACCCCCACCTTCTCTTCCCCCCCACTCTTCCCAAATGTGTATGTGAATTGAAAGAGGAAGGAAGCCCTTGCAGGTGTGCTTTGGATTACAGTGGTAGAACAATAGGGCAGCCTTCAATTAACTCCATACCTATTCACAGAATTATTTGTTCCCCTGTCCCCAGAGTTATTTAATATTTGAAACTGTTGCCTACTACACAATGTATCCGGTGATGAGAACAGGCTTTCAGTTCTATTTGAACTCTTCTATGCTACACAATTAATGCACCAGATTTTATTTATTTATTTTTTTTTAAATGATGATTCATATGAGTGTCTCCAGACACAAAGGCATAACAGAATGCATTCAACAGAAAGGTGTGTTTCACTGCCTTCTAGACAAGTGGGGGAGGGAAGAAAGATGTTGGTAATGGCGTGCATTTGACTCCTCCTTGCATGTAAAATCAATATGCTAAATATTTATTTTGTATTTCCATAAATCTTGCAGATTTAAAAACACCCCTGTCAAGGTAGCTTTCATCATTTTTACACTATATGTTTTTAAATTGCTGTTATATATAACAACCACTGAAAGCTTAACAGTGACACTTCTGACTGAAATACTTGCTGCTTGTAGTTACAGAGCTGCTCATTAGGGCTATTTTTATCCTTTCTTTTAAAGTAGTACAGGAGAGTGCGAAGCTCCCAAATCCTGGCAGTAGCTGTTGAAGGGGAAGGAAATTGTCAGCCTTAGTTCTATTCTTTTTTTGCCACTACCAAACATACTTGAAGCAGAAAGTTCATATTCAAGACAGTGGTTTTATATATATATACATATACACATTTAACAAAAATCATGGATTTCCCTGGCAGAAATCAGTGTTTTTTGTTAAAGGGAATGTTACTGATTTTATGAGCAACATTTTGATTTGAGGCAAGGGGAAACAAATATTAAAAAATCTTATCATGAGAGACAGAACGTATTTTTTTTAAGCTGCTCTCCTCATGCATTCTCATGACTTACTGCAGCCCTTTAAAAGAGTGTGAGATGGCTGGCATTGTTGGATACATTCCCTGATCCTAACATTTCCTATGCAGCAAGGATGCAAGAGAGGTGTAGCAGTACTTGAATATTCAGATTATGCTATGAATCTTTTGTGGTAAACCTTTAAAGCTTTAGCATAATTTGAGGACAAGTCTGCATTTTGAATTGTAGCAAACAATAAGACAGATTCATCTTCTACAGTTTTGAAGTGAGGACAACATGATTTATCTGACAAGAGCCTCATGGAAGAAGGTATCTTATTATAGAGGTGTTTTAGCCTTGCTCCAGTGTCATGTTGAAGGCTTTCCCAATAAACATGGCTATATATGAATTAATAAAGGAGAAAAAAGTAATTTGAACTGAGAAGACAAAGGTGATACAAGTATTTGGTAGTAAACTTATTTTCACTTGCATTGTTGCCTCAGATCCTGGTGTGGCTTAACTGAGGTAACCTACTGGGTCATTTGTTCTTGTGCAGACCTTGGTGTCATTTTTCTATCACAGTAAGTGAAGTCAGTCTAAGACCAACTTTTAGGCCTTATAGCCTTAGCTATAAGGATGCAACTTTAATTATCTGGTGGCAGTGCTCTTTGATGCATTAGCTTCATGTTGTTCAACCCAAAATAGCTCTGCATCGGACTTGCAAAAGTTTGTTCCTAGGAGGTTTACTCTAAGGTCTGGATATCCATTCCTCACTTCCTCTTCTTTCTTCTTTCAAATCTAGGTCAGTCCAAAGTGACAGAAATGCAGGCAACTGGAATTGCTACCCACTTTGCAAACTTGAGCCCAAGTGTGTGATGAAGGATGATTGTGCTGCCTGGCGTGAGCAAGGGAATTTATCTCAGTGATATGTTATTTTCCTTGGTGCACAGCTAAGATTTTTGACTCGCTTCAAATTCTGAGTGCTTCCTATTGCTCTGTGCACTATCAGTAGTCTGCCTTCACCTTTTCAAGCATGTTTTCTTAATGCAATAGGCTTACAAAAATATTATCCCCCATGAAAGTGGAGAAACAGGTAGGTACAACAAATGAAAATCCAAAGGCAAGTCTAAATCTTCATTCAAACTCACCGTGAAAGTGACCTTTGCTCTGATTTGGAAGACCTTGTCTCTTATCTGTAAATGGTATTTCTCTGAAGAATGAGGATGCTGTTTCACTGTAAAAAGGTTTTCACTTAACGGTACCACTTTTATGCTGGAGCTCATAGCAAATTTTAATCCTTCTGCAAAGCTTTAAATCCTTTCCCTCCTATGTAAATTTCCTCACAATTTAAGCTTTCCTTCCTATATCAGAAATTTTTTTTTTTTCTGTTTGTGAATCAGAAATAGTATTTCAGGGACCTTGAGAGGTCAGTTAGTCCAATTTCTCCCTCATCTCAAGCTCAGCTCCTGACAATATTTTCAAATTTTAAAAAATATCAAATAATGAAGCTACTGTAGCTTTCTTAGAAAACCTGTTTATCAAAATATTCTAAAAATGGTAAAGCCTTTACCTTTTGTTGTTAGGTGCTGGTGAGGAATGGGGATATAAAATAGGCTGCAGTGAAGTTGGCCTTTCATCCACTTGCAAGTGCTTTGTGTCAAACTTAGCTGAGGAGCTGTTTCCACTTCCATCCTTGGAAAATGAATGAAATAATTGTGTCAACAATCAAATTAGTTTTGTACATTTATGAATTGAGACTTAAGATTTGAAGCAACATCATTTTTTGTGTGTGCATACAAATAAACCCACTTTGTTACCAGAATGCAAATAGCTATTAATTATTGTAATAATCAAAGGAATTGAGATTTTTATTTCCTCTGAACTGATTTGTCCTTCTCAGTTCCAGGCACAGAGCAGTTTATGGTAAATAACTTCGGCTATTTATGTACCCTCCAAGTTTTGATCTTCTCTTCACAGATTCCTCTTCAACATCTTTGGGAAAGTTGTGGGGTTTTTTCTATCATTACACAGAGAACAAGTCAGACAATTAATCCTATGAATATTAAGAGAAGGGAAAGAAAAGAATAGAAGGTCTTCTTAATTATTTTAATTTCTCACTAAAACCACCTCTTAATTCTGTTGATGTTTAATACAAGTGTTAAATCTGGGTGGATTAATACTGATTATAGTCTGAACAGTTTAAAGAATCTCGACTCAGAGTAGAACTTTCTGTCATTAATTTGAAATACTTCCACTTGTGTCAGCATTATTTAAAAGGAATCAATGAAGGTTTCTGAAGAAAAAGCCTCGTCATCTACTCCCAAATGGACTAAATTAATTAAACTGTTAGAGCCAAATCTATGACATGTTTTATATATTGTTACTTTTTATGGATTTGCTGCTGACATTGATTGGATTGAGAAGATGAGTTTTTCTAATAGGACAAAAAGGGGATTTGGGGTGTTTAGGTTGGTTTTTGGTTTGTTAGTTTGTTTGGGTTTTTTTAATGTTAAATTAATACCAAGGAGATAAACAGTAAAACTGTTCTAGCTGAGCATGCCAAGATCTTCACACCTCCAGGGAAAAATGTGAGAGAAGATATTTTTTTTATATTATTATTTAATCCATCAGTTTCAAAATGCACAACCTGTGGAATACAGATCTTTCAAGCAGTATGTTAGTGTGTTGAGAAATCAAACCTCTTTTTGACTAGAAATGTGTTCACACACACAGCTTTTTCTCCTACAAAGAACTGTAAGTAACAAAAGTGTATGGGAGAGAAGGAACTGATAATTCTCAAAGTGTCACAGTTAAGAGAGGAAAAATATCTATTAGCTTAAGCTAACCTGCACTGTAAAGCTTTAGGGAGATACACAAAAGTTAATGTTAGCCCAGTAGGTTAATCTGCCTAGGTTCCTTTCCAGAATAAGTAGAGAGAAAGTTAGATTGGACTGATGTCTGAAGGACTTCAGGTCAGTCTGGCTCTCTGAAACTTATTTCTCATCTCAGCAGTGCAGGTGTCTCTGGAAGGGGTGGTGTCACAGGCTTCAACTTGTCTTTGAGAATACCCATGGATTTCCTTGCAGGACTGAACTATCCTGCAGCTCATCAAGGCTTAGGCATAGGGGTAATGCCAGGTTTCCATCCGATACCTTATGTGAAGTGAAGCCATCTCCTTTGGTGTCTGATGACTGGATCTCTACAAACATGGTCTCCACATTGCAGCTACACAGTGGGAAAGGGTGAAACAAAGACATCGCACATTGGCTTTGCCTGAAGCTCCTCAGATGGAGCCCTCATTCCTGCTGCTCTGATGGCAGTAAGGAAGGCTCTTGGGTGATGGTGGCCCTCTCCCTGCCATTGTCATACTTGGGCATCATCAGATGCAAGGCCAAGCTAGCTGCCCTTACACATTTCAGCCAGGAATTTATCTACACTCTTACACAGGTTTTGGAGTGCAAGCAGAAAGAGGTAGAAGGCTCTGGTTAAGTAAACAATAACAAAAAATTCCATTATTCTTGCAAAAACATTATCCTTTTCTAGGTTATAGGAATAGGCAACTGTTTTTCAGGCACCCAAAAGCACATTCTGAAATCCCCATGTCTGTACAGAACATAGTAGAGTGGGACTTTGTCCTGTGACTCAGATACTTAGGCAATGTAAACAAATAAAAAAGTTGAATGGTGATTAATAATCTAATATATAAAATACTTTAGATCTTATTTACAGTAAAGACTGGGCTTGCTAAAGATGCCTTGAGTTGCACAAAGATGTAGCATAGCTGAAAGAGGACATATAGCTTGTAAAATTTTCCTAACATACTTTCTGAAAATATTTTTTACTCCTGACTTTTTTTCCTTTTTTTTTTCCTCAGGAAAAATGCATTTGCAGCCCTGGAATGTCTTGCCAAAGATAACAGGAAAGAAGAAAAGAAGAAAAATGAAAAAGAATGTAAATGTCCACTTTAATTATTTCCATATCTTTCAACTAGATAAGTTTGCACAGTTAATTGCAAAAATGATTAAGACAAATGCTATTAGTCACCATTTAAATACTTTTTAGAATAGCGGAAATGTTGATAACGGGAATAAGCTTATCCCAGGCCAATGCATTTTACCAATAATAGATTTACTGACTAGAAGGTAAATGAGGGACCAAAAAACCTGAAGAGCTGTTAAAAAGTTGCAGTTGGAGCAGTTCTCCAAACACTCAGAAGGAATGGGGCAGTCAGAGGAATGTGGGTTGAGGTTTCCTGTGTTTTGGCCTTCTGTTTTTACAGAGAATGAGTTGTATCTGGAATAAAAGTTTAGTCATCTCCTAATATTGATTTTCATTGATGAAGCTGTATTAACAAAGTGATGGCATAAGTGCAGGCATCTGTGTAGAAGTAAAGGAAAATATATATAAGCTTTGAGTACAGAGAGGACTGAGGAACTGCTGTTCCTGATTCAGATTCCAGTATTACCCATGACATGAAACCCTCAGTGATCATGCTTGCATTCAGTTAGTTTCCTTTTGTGGTTTGGTTTACAGTGACAGTCTAGATGATTTTGCACACGCAAAATACCAAGGTCTCTGGGGACATATTCTTAGTGGTATTGAAGCTGTGGTTAGTATCATAGCAGGTAGGGAAAGGCACTGCTTTTCTGAAAAGCTCCGTGCACTCCTCTTTTGGAGTGTGCTTCAGGGTCTTTTTAGCTGCAAAATCCTTTCTGAGAGCAGAAGCTTGCCCAGAACTTCTCTTCAGCATCTGGCCTGAGTGAGTAAATGTTAGAGTAATACCAGTAATAGTGGCTCCCCAAAGTTTTGGTTTTTTACTACTTCTGTGTCTGTTTCTTTTTCTGTTTTCTCTTTTTATACTATGAATGGGTTGGTATCTATCCAGAAAATGTCTTTAAAATTTTTTTCAGTCTTGCCAGCTGTAATTTGATCATGTTGATTTTCTCCCTAAGGCCAATTGTAAATTGAATTATAGCAAGAGAAAAGACATTTGTCATGTTGTAAATACAGTAGGAACCTGGTTAGGTTTTTGATTTTGTGGATTTTTTTGGTTGTTTTTTTTTTGGTTGCTTTCACAGACTGAACATTCAGTTGATGATAATCACTGCTGTAAAAATTGACTTAAATGGGCCTATCAGCTGCTCAGGGTTAATGTTGGCTGACTACAAACAGGTTCATGCCTCTCAAAACACTGAAGGAATCAGTGGATCCAAGACTGACATAAATATTAAAATTGAGTGCTTGTATGGCTGGTATGCAATGATATGTAGATTTTTTTTACCTTCTTTTAGCCTCTAGGTACTATGACTAGGGTATTTTTTTTAATTAATGTTTATGGCTTTTCTCATTCTCTAAGTAGATCAATAACATCATGCAGCTTTAAACATTATTTCTGGGAAAGCTGCTGGCACTTTCAGGACATTCTGAGGGAGGAGTTTGTGTATGACCAGGTTGTTTGTCCATTCAGTGTGAAGGCAGAGGGATGAAAAACAAGCCAAATTTGACATTTTTGGAGACTATTGTGTTGTTTGTCTCGTAGAGAAAATGAGGCTGACATTTTAAGGCATGCAATGAATGGTATGTAAGTAATGCTGCGCCACTGATTTACTGTGCAATCAGCCAAAGTGATCTGTTTGATTTTGCAAACAGCGATTTCTGGAGATGTGGGCAAGGCACAATAAAACGTTCTCACAAACTAATAGGCTTGTGTAGATGGATTAAAAATATTAGGAAATATTCTGTGGTGTTGTTAACCATTATTCTTCCTTACGCTGCCAACTTAGGAAAAGTATGAGTAAGTGTGAGAAAAGCTTCTTTATGTATTCCTGCTTGTGTACCTAATGCCATTCCCTGGGAAGGAAGGTAGAAGGGTAGCTAACACTGTTGAAACAGCCAGCAGAGCGCCAGCCTGAGCTGTGTGCTCGTTCGTGATTGAATGTATCTGCTTTATTCTGTAAGAATATGGACTTAAACAATTTACAACACCCAGCGCCTAAGAAATGCTAACAACGTCCACTAGTGACTAATCTAGATTAATGCCCTTCCACTTGTATAGAAGCCTCTTAAAGAAAATTTTGGCTTTAGTGTGTCTGAGGAGAAGGGATAAGGAAATAACATTTTTCACTGTTTCCCTTTTCATGTACAATTATACTCATGAGAATTTGCCATAGGTTTTGCTACTAAAGTTACTTTTGCTGAACAGATGTGATGTTTTATCTCTGCTTCTTTTTCATTTTCTTCCCTTTGTCCTGGCATGGTGTTCATCTTGCTTGGAAGAAATAGACATAGAAAATACACCATTCTTGTTAATTAGAATACACCTTTGTCACAGCACTTTCACTTAACCTCTGGAAAACAGTGCGTTTCCCCTGGCAAATCCACTGTTGGTGGCATTTCTAGGCTTTTGATTGTGTGCTCTTGTGAGCCCTCACTTCCAGAAGTGATTTTCCTAGAAGGTTATACAGGAGTTGCTGCAAGAAGTGGTCATCTCCCCACCCCTTCCAACTGCAGCCTGAATTCATGATTTTGAGTAACCCTGCGTTTTGCTCCAGACCATGCAATTTAGCAACATAACTGCTCATTAGCACTCCAGGAGTCACTGACACATCTGAGATTTTAAATCTGTGTTAACGTACTTGCAGCCTGGATATTGGGCTTTTTGATGTATTAAAATGTGGGGTGTTAGGAAACATTATCATGAGTTTCTTGCCTGCAAGAGCCTTGTTAGTAAGAAGTGTGAATGGGTTTGGATTCCTACCTGCATGCCCAAGGAATCTTAATTAAGGAGTATGCCACTAGCTTATAGGTGGTTACATTCATTTTTCTTAAATATATTCCAGAAAAATCTAGTAGGTTTATAAAGATTACCATGCCATTAAATCATAATAGTAGAACAGTTTTTACTGAACCAGAAAACAAGCAAATGAATAGAGGCACAGAGATGACAGCCTGCTGTGAAACCAATGGTTACAAATTGGTTTCCTCTAGTCACAGTTGCCTTTAACTGCTTTAGATTCTCACAGCTTTTCATTAAGAATCTCCGTGTGCCCTTTTAAAGAAGAAAGTGCATGACCCCCTTGATTTTTGAAAATGCAGGTACAATGTGCATAATATCAACTTGAGATTGGTAAATTGGTAGATTGTTATTTAATGCCTTTTAGGGGGCCAGCTTCTCTACAGGACTAGGTGGGCTTCCAACAGCATATGAATAAACCACACAGTACAGTTATTTTTGTGGTATATATGCAACTTGTGATTAGGGCTGATGGAATAGCATTTTAAGTATTTTATAAGCTTTTGTTTGTTTTGTGGTTCTTCATTTTTTTTTATTTTTTTTTTTCCAGATAGGAACATTGCCAATAAATGCCTATTTTTATAAAACCAATTTTAGGGGGCTTTTCTCTTGGGTTGTCCATATACTCAAACTATTCAGTTTTCCTATGTTTTGCATATATTTGAAGTTTTGGTTCATTATTTTATTTTCAAAATCACCTTTTGTACTTTTGTTCTTTTCCATAGAACAAAAAATATTTCCTGATGAACCCCAAGTACTCACTCTTTCAGTAAGAATCAAATGCCATATTTAAAGGTATTTCCCATAAAAATCATCACTGGTGTTCATTGCTGCATGAGACTTGGATCTGGTCCAAGTATTGTTCAGTACTCTTCAAAGAAGTGGTAATGGGAAGAATTTTCAGTGAGGACAATATTGCCACAAAAAGCAAGCAATCCTGCATTTCTGGAAATAGCTGTCACTCAGATTTTCCAAAACCTCTGAGATTAATTTTTGGTTAAACAGCCACAGACTTAGTAGCTTACCTAAATAAGCTAATCCTGATGTTACAGAAATTGGACAGTAATATTTGGAAGAGAATCTTTCATCCTTAGCAGGATTTATGGTAAGAAAATTGCTGAACACTTCATAGTGTGCTAGTTTGTGACCTGGGGTTCAGAAGTACAAAAGAATTACAAAGATATATGATAATACAGGACAATAGTTTAATTTCTGAGGTTGTCTGAGGAGCTATAAAGTTAATATCTCATCTCTTCTTCCAGCACCTACTAACCTACAAGATCAAAAGGGTTCATGCAGTCCTAGAAAATAAGGAATTGCCTAACAGTTAGGGACATCATTCCCCAAATTATCTCTATGGGGAGAATATGGCTTAAAGAGATAACATATGTGATAGATCATACGCAGTTATAGTTCTTAGACTGGGCAATTAGGCAAGACCTGAGCTAAGCACAGAGCTCCCACCACTTTCAGCTACAGGGGTGACCTAGTTTTGTATCAGTGGACTGATTCAACTCCTGGAATCCAATATCCTTTATGAACAGAATTCGTGTAGAATTAGAAATATTTTGGCCCAGGACTCCAGCTTATATACGTTTATCTGGATAGATCTACCTAAAGGAAGCAGCAGTTTGAATCTGACTATGTATCTTCATCTTGGCACTCGATGTTCTGAAACTGTGTTTAAGTTAATAAGTAATCCTTTGTGTGAAGTTTCACTCACATTGATTTCAAGGTGTTTTGGATCCCAGCCAAATCAGTCAGCCCTGTACAGAAAGTGAAGTCAATTCTAGACTGCGGGGCTGGAGTCACCACCTTGAGAGCTTGTGTAAAATCACAAATAAATTGATCTTTGTTTGGGTGTATATTTGCCTAGACTTAACACTACTGTATTTTGAGCTAACATCATCAGCAATTTACTGCAGCTGCTCTAGCTTGACAGAAACCCAATACTGTCACTGAGATTTTACAGTAGAGCTGTTCTAGAGATCTTAATGCTTCCCTGTATTGAAGTGCTTGTTATCTGTGTTAACTTTTATTTACCCCACATGTCATAATGCCCTAACATTAGGGTTAGGCTAACAGCTCAAAGGACATTTGGAGCCCACAATGCTCTTTGGTAGGCTTGCCTGGTAGGAACATCAGGGCAAATCTTCAAAAAGCAATGTTCAAAAGAGAGGCTGTTAAAGAAGCCTGAGAAATGCAAATCCTATTTAAATAAGGAAATGATGTTCTTCAGTGATCTCAATAAGACCAGCTTGAACAAGCCAGGAATGCAAATGAAATCAAAAGATGTACAGTCTGGCTTGACTGGCAATAATACTGTATGTGTCGTGGAGAAACTGTAAATGATAATGAACCAGAATAGCTCAAAGTTTTGATATGAAAGGGACCAGCATGGTGTGATTTGGTTGAGGATACCATTGGCTCTGGACTGCGGAGATTATTTGGGAAATGACCTATCCTGCCAGAAAGGTTACTGAGTACAAGAAAAGCAAAGTCAGAAAGGAAAAAATCCCTAACGCTTACGCTCCTACAGCTACTGTATAAACAAGTCATTATACCATTATTTTTTGTTGTTGTTGTTACAGGTTTTGTTGGCTTTCTTTTAAATATCTGTCTGTCTCATTCAGAATAGGATTGCTGCTGTATTTATCCAGGCTACAGGGCCAGATGCATGAATTCCAACTCCCTCATCAAGAGTGTATAAAGCACTGAATGAGAATGGGAGGAATCAATCAAATAATGTGATCTGGAATTTATCGTAATTTGCTACATACCCTTGCCTAATTGACGAAGAAAGAATGGCAGAGGATCAATTGGTACAAAAGAGTACAAGTGAGATGGCTGTATATCTTTGAGGCAGTTTCTGCATTAATATAAACATGAACAATTACAATTCTTACTGTTTATTATCTTTCATTGCTTATCTATTATAGTTGTACCCATTTCTGAATCAAAGACTTGTGTTAGTCTGTATACTCGTGGTTATCAAAGAAGCAGTTCCTATCCAGACACTTGATTTCCTGTAACATACACTATACACAACATTTGAGCAAAATAGCCACCAACAGTTTTGATACACAAGGGCTAAAGGCTTGTTTCACTTGTAATAGAAGTGTTGTTACATGTCATTATGTGGGCAAAATCATCGATATACAGTAATTGAAAAAGATAGCATATTAAGTCATATTTCACTACTCTGTAGCCATTTGTGATGATGTTATGTATTCAAGTATACTGGTCTAGTTTTGGGAGGGAAAAATTGTATTAGAAAAACAATCTTGGTAGTTATGTTTTCATAATGTTTCGGTAGCTCTGATCAAATTAAAGCTTCTGTTGTTTCAGTGTCATTCTTGCACAAACACTTTTGAGGTAAATGTAAAAGCTACTAAATATGTTTGCTTCTTTTGCCTAATTAAGAAAAATGCAGGAAAAGAAAACCAACAAAAGATAATGAAATGCATTAGAATTTCAAAGGCTCAGTCTGTATAGTTAAATAATAAGTGAAATAGTACACCACTTATGACTATATCACTAATGGTTTTAAATTCTACTAGACTTCTAAACTAAAAAAAAAAATAAAATAGTATTAAGGTCCTGGAAACGTGAGTTTCATTGACTGAGGATCTGTTCCATGTTTGTTGGCTTGATTGTGTACTCTAAACTAGAAGAATGCAGAAATATTCTGCACACTAATTTTAAAATACTTGGTGATAAATATGCTACTTTTTAACATGGCACAATGCGGTTATGCCTATTATGGAGGCATTCTGATTACTGTAAGTATCTTTAAAAAGATGTATATCGATTTATTCTAGCTGCAAATCCTAGATTTACTTAGATCTTCACAAGATCAATTGTACAGCTTTCCAAGAAGAATGAGTATTAAAGAGTTGATATCTCATACAGTGCCTACAAAGATTAGAATAGCTTACCAGTGTACATCAAAGATTTATCCACCTTAAGCTCCAACAAGAGAAGTAGGGTTTGGTTTTTTTTTCACACTTGCACATGCTATGCATGCATAAACAAGTAATGCTGAGCTGAGATGAAGGGGAGGTGAGGTATATCTGATGCCAGCAAAGACAAATATACAGATGAGTAAAAGCTGTTTTGTAGCATCTAGATGCCATTCTCATAGTTAACAAACGTAGGTGGAAGCATTTCTGTCTTAATTCAGGAATGTTTATTTGTCTGTTCTTTATTTGAGTGTCTTCCTCACCTTAAATGTAAAACTGACTACGTGATTAGGTGACATCCTCCTTCAGGAGGAAAGAGAATATATTTTCTATAAAGTAGTTTTATTATTTATTGCATTGTGCAGGTATTTAAATTAAATTTGCAGCTTAAGTATATTTAAAGTGCTACCAAACACAACCATCTGTAAGGATATTTAATATAAAATTGCTAACAGATTTGTTCATGGATCACTGCTAAGCTCGAGTAAATGGGGGACTTTCTCACTTTGGGAAAAGAATGCTGCTTGTAATAACAGAAATACACTGCTGACAGCAGAGTTGGGCCCTTCTGCATTTTCATGATTTCTTCATCCTGAAGGTTTTCCACAACCCTATTATAAATAGGAAGATTCCAGCTGAGTCTACTGAGATGGGGCTGAGTCCCAAAGAGGTCTCACTTCCAGGACACTTTCAGAGCTGAGCTCATCATCTGAGGAGATGCATTTTTGATAAAGACACCTGAATTATCCTCTTCTATGGAGGCTTTTTCTGTGCCCAGCTCTGAGTCAAAGGCTTTCAAGAGCAATCAGTTTTCAAGCTCAAGTTTGATATGATGTACTGTCAGTGCCATTGTCACTGCGCTGAGAGACAACAGAAGATTCTGTTCTAGGTCTCTCTATGGGGCTATTAGAAAAATCAAGTGTAAGTGAGCCCTTGACCAGTTTTACCTTAGTTTCTCTGCATCAGTCCTTCAGTAATCTCTTTCCGAAAACATATTGAGATCTGTGGTATGAATGATCATACAGAAGGATTTTATTTACTGAATTTACCATGAACGGTTTCATGGTCCATGAATTCAAATGCTGGATTATGTTTTGGACAGACAGTGTTTCTGTACTATAAAAACTCAGAAATATACTAAAGCCTACTACTGTATATCTTAAGGAAAAAAATATCCTGTTGATAGCTGTATATCAGTAGGCAACAGCTACTGCTACAGTCTATTTTCAGATTTACAACGTTGTTGTTAGGCATTAGGTTAATGAAAGTCATGATATAGTGTCAGCCTGAGATTTGACACAGGACCTGACAAAGAAGGTTCTTGGATAAAGGCAGCATCAAAAAACAGGGTGAGGGTGGAGGAGGAAGGACTATATTGTTTGCATGCATTTTAGAAATTATATTTTCATCCCTAGAAAAAGCTAATATTGAAAAAGCAACCAAGTACAGCAGAAAACACAACCAGTCTTTCTATTATAACAACAGTTTAATCAGGAAAAAAAAATCCTAATGCAATTATTTTATTCTAAGTAATTATAACCACTCTGTGTCAGCACTAGAATATTGATTGCTAGCAATGGCATGTATTGCGGTATGCTTTTGCACATCATACTGATTTCTTAGAATAGCTGGGCATGAATCAGTTTCTGGAAGTTATTTGCTCTCCATCTACCAGAAATGGAGGTTAGCAATGAGCTTAGACAAACACTGCTGAACTCATATCATGACTCTCAGTATAAGTGTCTTTCTCAAGGCTGTGAAAGAAGGCTGTCTTTGGATACACCTTGCTCTCATACAAAAATTCAGAATAAGGTCTGTACACATCAGAAGACATATTTTGATGTTTTAATACACACAGTGACATAGAAACTTTGGGATTTACCAGGCTGCCAGTGGCAAATTTCATCTATATAATAAAAATCTGATTTGATTTAATTTATGTAAATGAATATTTTTGGCATTTCCCTCAATGCAAACTCTAAAAGATAGAAGGCACTGATCGCTAGTGATTGCTAATGACAGCAACTGTTTGTGGCATCACTGCTATAGCAAATCATCTCTCATTAAGTGGCCCTGGCAACTGACAGCATGGATGGTTTTAGCCCATCCATACTTGCTGAAGTAAGCTACATTATACTGAACTCCCTAAATCACAATAACCCTTTAAGCTATATGCTCTATTGCGTTTGTCTTTCCATACCAGCAAAATAGGTTGAGTTAGTCTCTTTAACGAAAAATATTTTAATTTATTTCTCCCCTTTCAGATTGCTTTACCATAATATTTACCTTTAAAAACAGATCTCTCATTTACTGATATTTGGCATCATTTTAGATAATTGTTGGTGAAAGAAGACTGAATACTAAAAATCTGGAGCAAACTAAGCATCTGACTCAATATTATGCAGAGTATTGTAAAGTTTACTGTTAATATAACATTTTGCTTATGAAGCATGATTGCTGTTTTGAAACATCAAGACTTATATAACATTTTAAGGAAAAAAAGACAAACAAACAAACACACCAACCAACAACCAAACAAGTGTTTCCTTAAATGCTGTCTTCACTGAAATTGCAGAGAGAAGAAAAAAAAAATCATGATTCTTAAAAAAAGTCTTAATAAAAGTTACAGAGTGGAGATAGTTTATGGCTACCTGCCATTCCTAATGTAGAAGATCTACTTCACACACATAGACTCTATTTTTAAGTTAAACATACAGCTTTTAATAGGGGCACAGTTATCTTTACACAGTTATGATTTTGCTGGTGGATTTTCCATTAGCGGTTTATGAGTGTCTCAAATATTTTTACCTTAATTTATTGCTGAGTATTTCTGGCAAATAACTTCTCACATATAGGTGGGTCATGGGCAGTTTTTTGACAATATTCAGTAGTAGAAATAAAAAAAGGAGATTTATGCTGCATTGTTTCCCTTGTTGAATGATGGGTTACAAGGTATTGTCTGTGGTATTTGGATAAGTAACCGTAACTGCTGGAATCATATTGTAGATGGTAACATTTATGAGTTGAAAACTAGCAGTTATTATGTGATATTTGCTTAAAAGCTATCAATTTACCTTTCCTTCCAGGAAAAACTGCATGCTAAAATATTTGGAGAGCACAAATATAATGAAGAAACTCAAATATAAAGGAAATACACTGATTATTTTAATGCCTTATGGCAATGTAAGTACATGACTAACAGTAACATATATCAACACCCCCAACCCCAAAAAAAACAAACCCCAAGCATACAGTATCTTTTTCGTCTGAATATTAAAAGAAAAACCTCCAATTATACTGTGAGCTTTTTGAAGATATTATATCAACCAAAAGTTATTTTCTTTTGTCAGAGACAGTATCATAGAAGGAGAAAGCAACTAAAATGCTGTGCTCAAACATCTTACATTGTCTTTGTTATGCAGCCTGTGTCCAAGACCATCCAGCCTCAAAATCACAGCAATTAATGATACTTGCTTATTCCTGTGATTTCCTGCTGATAATTGTGGCACTCTCAAAAATAAGTAATACCATTCAGCAGGATTTTAATTGAACTGGCTGCAATGCAGAGCTGGAAGATATTCTCAAGGGAAGCAGGATAGACGGCTCTAAGTAAAAGCACGTAGAATAGGCCAGAAGCTCTTGCACCAAGTCTTTGCACAGCCATAATGAAACCTTTCTGTATAACAATACAACTGATCTTTCTTAGAGAAACCCTTTTTCCCATTACCTTTTTAGCAATCTGTGCTTTTTTCACTTAGCGAGGCTTGTCCCTCCCCACTTCATTTCCTTCTCTTCATTCACCATCCCTCATGCCTCTCACTTGGCTTTCACTTTTCAGATTCACAGCAGCATTTGCAGATGTGCCCTTCACATATCAGATTGTGTTCATTACGGGAAGTAACCTTCCAGCATTCTCCTGAGTGCGACTGCAGAAATGCAGGAATTCATTACAAAAAAGGAAAAACCCACAGGTGAAAAGAAAGTAATGTCCTTTTTTCCTGCCTTGTTTTATTGTTTGGTTTTGGTTTGTTGTGGGTTTGGTTTTTTTTTTTCCATTTTTAAATAGAAATTGGATTGTGTAAGTATTTGAAATAAAGTAACTTCAAGCAAGAAAAATAAAGACACTCTTAATAATGTTTCATTTAGTTTAACTTGACCTTTTTGAAAGAGGTTTATGCTACACAGGACATGAAAACAAATCCTATTCAAATCAGGAGCAAAAAAACACCAAACCCACCACATTAAAAATTCATTTTCAGCTATCGCTAAGTCAGATGGTTTAGTCTTGATATCTTGGCACATTTCTGCTCATTTACATTCCACACCCCCCCACTCAAAACCCATTGTAATTGCTGGTATCTTTTTTCTTATCAGAGGAGAAGGTTCATTTGTAACATCCTCACACAAAAGAGGAGCAAGCAGAATATGAGAGCATGAGCCTGCATGTCTGCATTGGAATCAGAGGCATACTACAATGTTTCGACTGTGTTTCATGGAGTATATTTGAAGCATTTCTGTAGGGAAAAACTAATCATAATACTGAGCCATAAATAACAGCAGGCATTAGGTTTTACTTGTGAAAAAAAGTTACCACATGTAGCAAAGAGAGCATCTGATGTACTGAGTGTCCTGGACCACCCTGTGTACTGATCTAAAGCAAGTAAGAACCAGGTAGAAAGGTTTATATGCTGCTGCCATGTTGTTGTCATAACTGTAGATCTGAATTTTCCTCTGCTCAGGAAAAAGGTACAAGATGCACAATTACTCATTACCCGTTCACCTCTGGAGCACTTGAAGTTTCTTCCCTCAGCTATCTGTGCCCTGCTAACCACTCGCGTCCTACATTAGACTTGATGGAACATCTTCCCTGAATATGTATCACTTAAATTCAAGAAAAAGCAGACAGCTGAGCTTAGACCTTCATATATTTTATGCACAGATAAGACATCAACAAGTATAACTGAGAGATAGACTACATACAGATTTGCACAGTTCTGTTTAAAAAAATATAGAGGCCTACATGGACATGCTTTCGTTCTGTCAAAAGTGCTTTTTTCTTCAGTTTAAATGTAGCTGTAATCAAGTGATACTTGGACAGACGAGAATATGAGCTTGCTGCATAATGTCTTGCACTGGTTTGCCTAAATATGTTGATATCTCAAATTAAACCTGTATAACTGTGAATATAGACAAGCCCCAAAACTGATGTTAAAGCCAAGTAAACTGAAATGTTGAAATGTTCCAGTATCCAGATTAAAATTAGTTATATCATTTACACCTGTCAATTTAAGGAAAAAAATTAAACTGATATAATTTCAGCTTAAATCAGAATGAGAGTTTCCACACATGGTTTTACAGTGAATTAATTAAAGGTCTGTCTACATGGAAATTTGACCAGAATAGCTTTCTGTTGAGAATGTGTCTCTTTGTAGATACTCTTATTCCAGAAATGCCTGTTTGGTTTTGTTTTTCCCTTGTTTGGTTTAATGCACTCTTAAATAAGGAAATCTGTGCTTCAAGTTATTCGGAAATACCTTATTTAAAATAAAAAAAATAAATAAAATACCCAAGTAGACAAAACCCTTAATGCATTTAAAACCACACTGTCAGTTAATTCAGGGTGTAAGCCAAGGCCTGGGGTGTTTTTTAGATTCCATATCTATCTATCTTCCATATCCAGACTTTGAACATGGAAAATATTTCAATTATGATTCAAAATCCTTTCACAGAGAGGAAAGTATAATTTGTCATGCTGGGCTGGCTTATTTACTGTATATGTAAGCTCTACGTATCACTTTGAATAACACTGATAGGTTTAATTCCAGACCACATGAATGAGGTAGTATTTTTCTCTTTCCAGTTCAGTTGCGCAATACTGTCATGTGACAAGTGTGCTGAACTTGTAAGTCAAACTGCAGGGCATCACAAGGTCTAGGAAATTCCAGCCAAAGACTTAGAGCCACGCCTTTGGCAAGAAAATTCTTGTAGTAAATTCCACATATACTTTTGGAAGCTTTTTAGATACAAGTAGTCACAAGGAATTTCTAGCTGAATGTGAGGATTTTGAATAGCTGAGGCTGGTTACAAACCAACTGTGATGGAATGTCAAATTAAAGATGATAGTCAGAAGTGATAGGCTGATATCAAAAGCCACCTCCTCAAATGATAAATTCTTGCAGTCACAGTAAGATTTTCAGTGTATCACATAGTTTTACCAGATGAGCTTAAGGGTGAGTCAGGGTAAAGTTTCACCAAGCTTAGCGTTCTGGTTTTTGGCAGCAGGTAGTAGGGAATGCCTACAGAAAAGCATAGGAATGAGGCAAACATGGTTTTCCAAGAGTACGTCTTGGGAGTATGTTAGTATTCCTGTAACGTCCAGCAGCTTGTGTCTTAGGAGCTTCCTGAACCAGAAATGATTTCTTAGTACTAAATTGCCTTTATTGGATTTTTATTACACAAATATGTCTCTCTGAACCCATGTCAACCTTCAGCATTCGTAACCTGGAGGAAGGAATGCTACATCTTTAGTAAACTTTACATGATAAACCACTGTCTTTGTTTTCAACCTGTCACCACCTAGTTCACCCAGTTCTTTTGCTAAAAAAGACCTTTGTCCTAATCCCCCATGTCTGCAGTACATAGGCATCCAAAATCAACATATTGGTTTAGATCTACTCAGTTTAGAGTAAAATTCAAAATAGCATCATAGCCATCAATTTATCTTCCTAACTTTATGAGAGATATCTGAAAAAAAAACCACTTAGCTGTATGAATACCACATTTATTTGGGTTTTCTGGCAAAAACATTCCCCAGTGAGTTAAGGGTTTATTTCTCTGCCTGAATTACAGGCACTATGACTTGGCTGACTTTGCAAGTGCTTGCTTAGCAGAGGCTATCATCTTTTCTGAGGTTAGGAAAGAGTCAAGACCTCTCTCCTCTCCCTACCTTCAGAAACACAATATACAAAGACAAATTGCTGCATTTTACAAAAAAAAAGAAAAAAGTCCCAGTCCAGAGATGGTAGAATGTTCTAGCAAGGAATTATTCTGGGATGCAGGTCTCTTCATGGTCCAGTTATCCTCTGGGCTCCACATTGCCTGATAGAAAGCAGAAAATCCTCTTATAGCTGTTGTCTGGACTGTGTTGCCCTGTTCCTTTTGTGCCTTAAGTGAGATACAGACTGTGAACTTTTCCGTGGGACATTTTGTCTGAGGTAGCAGGGAGAAGACCAGCCAGTATATGTATTTGAGCTGTTTGAGCAAGAAAAGGAGCAAGTTTAAAAAAACCTATGTAGATACATGTGGTCTCAGATTGCTTACTGCTCTGAATATGCCATTTCAGTCACTGGGCTTGCTTTTTTGTTGTTTTTAAGTTAGTTTCCAGCCAGTGAGCTCATCTGCCTCATCCTGCAGCCAAACAATCAGGATTGATAACACAAAAGAGGGAGGAAAAATTAGAGAGGACAAAATGGAGGTAGAGTGAAGGCCCCTGATGGATCCCATCCTGCCTGGGTCACAGGGATCCTACAGTCATTTTACTGTTTTGAAAGCATATCCTAAAACAGTTTAGACACCACAGTAACACTTGTGTGAATCTCTCAGCAGTTAGGCATGCATTTTAACAAGTTTCTGGCCTTGGATTAAAGATTTTAAAAACTAGAGAAGCCACTACACTCCAGGAAATATCAGTCCAGATGTTATTTGCATTCAGTGTTAAAAAGTTGTGTCTATTTTTCTAGCCCAGACATTTCTGACTTCAGCTTCCAAAAGTGAAATCTAATTACACCTATTTTTTTTCAGTTAAGAACCAGCTATAGCCTGGCATCCTTTGCTTTGTAGTGGTGTCAATAATCAACTTAGCAGCTCTTGGATAAATGACTAGCAAACTCCTTAAACTTAGTCTTTCATTATACAATCAGCTTTCCAGAATCAGTAGCATCTTCGTAGCTGCTTTCTGAACCACCTATGTTTACATCATTTTTTCTGCCATATGGACACAACGCAATGTACTGCATTGCAATATCTTCATGGGGGGGTTATCAATGTAACCTGCCTATTTGATATTCTGTCTTTATATATGCATCAAAGCTGGTTTAACCTGTTAGCTACAGCATCACACAGAGAGCTCATGTTAAGCTGCTTTGCACCACAACAGTTTTGAGTATTCCAGCATTTCAAGTACTGCCTGCCAGTTTGCATTCATGACCTACCCACTTCTTTTCACAAGGGTATGTTTTTTCATTCATTTCAGATGCAAACAACTGCTCAAGGAATTACCAAATTTGTTCATAGAAATTAATCATTCTCATTACTTACTATACCACTCATTCATGTCATCTGTAAATCTTACTAACAACTATACTCTGTCAAGACTACAGATAAGGATATTGTATAGCATTTGGTCAAGAACAGATTGCACTGGGACTAGCTTCATAGTATGATGTTTCATTATTACATTTTTTTGAGATCTGTCAATTAAGTAAGATTTAATTAGAGAAAGTTTTTAATTAGAGCTGAATGGGAAATGATTTCTCCATATTGCAAGATCTTCAGTATTTCACATTTTTTCTCCTTTCCTGTTATAGATCAAGATGATGAAATCTCAAATTTGGGGGGATGGGAGTGACGGGGAAAGAAAGAAAGAAATAAGGTGAAAACTGGGTGAACAAAAGTCTTCTAGTTCCAGAGCTTAAATAATTTTTATATTTACAAGGATTTTTATTGTAAAACTATTTCCCTTACATTTCTGAGCAACAATCAAAATGCCTGCAAAACAGAACCTTCTACTGAAAGATAGTTAAATACAGGAAAAAAACAGAGATAACATCAAAGCTTAAAAATAACTAATCAAAAGAATCTCTCCCCTGCACAAAGGTGGTAGTTTTGGCAAGCTGTCATTTACCAAACTGAGTTAGTTTTAATCCATTTAAGAGAACTTAACTGATTTTTGTATAGTGATAATTTGGTTATCAGAATGTCATACAGGACTACATCAAATATGTGAAAGACATCAGAAAGTTAGAAGTTCAGAGAACTGATCAGATAACTAATGTGTCATTTATAATCTATAGTTCAGAGCAGGAGTCCACTTGAATTCAGCCTACCTTTCCAAATCCTCCAGGATCCCCTGAAATGCACTCCTTGCCCAACTTGAGTGATTTGGTGTTCAAACAGCAAGCAGCATTTAGTCTAAGCTGAAACAAACAAAGAAACAAAAACCTCACACAAAAACCCCAAAACACAAATAAAAACCCCTAACGGTTTCTGTTCAGACAGAAACTAACTTGCTTGGATGGTATTGAACTCATCAAAATAATGGTGCCTTGTGGACAGCTTCTTGGATGCAGTCTAAACAGTTACTCTTGTCATGAAGACAGGAGAGAGACAGAAATGTCATTGCTTCTGCATATGTTCAAGCATTACTATAGTTTGTTTATATTGGTACATCTATAATATTAAATAAAGAGTAGCAGGGAGTAAGTGTGAATCTTGGATCTCCCATCATCTATCTACACTGCTTGTATTTTTTTACTTCACTCCTCATTAGTTTTGGACCTCTTCAGTTAGTTTTCTCCCATATCCAGGCACAGCACTGGTGATAATTCACTCCAGAGGATGTTCTCCAAAGGCAGTGTGGATGAGGCAGTCTCCCTTGCTATAGCTCTCTCTGCCCACACATGGTCCTTCAGCACTATTCCACCTGGCTTGAGTGTGAAACAGCCTCAGATGTCACTTACCATGGGCTAAAGTACATGACATACCTCACAGAGGAATCAAAGTGAAGTAATTCTCTTTTCCTCCTTTGCTTCCCCTGTTGTCAGGGGACTGAGAAGGCTCTTCCAAGGCAAGAGGAATTCCCATCCTGACTCACCCTGATAAAGCTTCTTACCTCCTTGAAAGGCATAATTCATGGAATCACAGAATTGTAGAATACCAGGTTGGAAGACGACCTCAAGGATAATCTGGTTCAAACTTTCACGTCAAAAGCACAGTATAGACAAGATGTCCCAACACTGTGTCCAGCTGAACCTTAAAAGTGTCCAATGCTGGGGAATCCACCCCTTCCCTACAGAGAGTATTCCAATGGCTCATATTTTTAATGACTAAAATTTTAAAATTAATAATTATGGAATTTATCTTCAGAAGGCTACTGGAGATCACTCTTTTTCCATCTCTTCCTTTGAATTTCAAGTGCTTACCTTTCAACAAAATTTTCTTTAAAGTTTCCAAAATCAGTGTGTAGGATTTGGGATTCCTACTGGTAAGAATTCAGCTTGCACATAAACCCTGCCTGTGCCTTGAAAATTTGATCTACAGAGCTAAGACCCTAACTTTCTGTCATTTATGTCCTGAGCAGCACTCCTAAATCTTGTTTTGAATTACAGACCAGCTATTATACCAACACTTATCTTTGACAACCACACTTGCACTACCATAAAAAACCCCAATATCTAGTTTGTTTGACAAGACATTTTTTCTACCAAAAACATCCACCTAGTTCTATTTACACTGATTGTGATACTACTCTGTAAATCTTTATGTATCCCATATCAATTTTCTAGTGATTATGCCCAAGATTACTGCTGGGATTAGAATCATAATGTTACTTAGTCACTATTTTTTAAGCTAGTTTAACATTTCTGTGTAGACAAGGACTAGAACAAATTATATTATGGTAAGCTGGCTGTAGCTAGATTTAAAAATCAAATCAAAAAAACATTCACAGCTTTGCATAAATCAAAATAGTTCTCATTCTTTCCTTGAATTTCTCTTAAAAATGGAAAAGACTCTCCACGCATGAAAAAACTAATTATTGCATACAAATGCTCCCAAGAAGAGAGCTGATTATTTCAAACAGATCCACAAAGCAGGAGAGGATGGCTCTGGCCCAACATGAGAAAACCAGAGTATGCTGGTGTATGTTCTGGGGACACCCTGGACACATTTGAAATGCAGCTTAACCCATAGGTTTGAGATACTGTGGGCAGCACATCAGAAAACTTCAAAACCTGGTTTTGAAACTGTTAAAATCCAGTGATGAAATTTGCTGCTTTAGATTCAATGGCATTAAACTAGGAATTAATTAGTTTAGCTCAGTAAAACTGAAAGAAATTCCCTCCCTTTCTGCCCCATACAATCTAGCTACAGTGTTGTTCCAGGACACCAGTGTATCATATAGCCATGAATGTATGTACCCTCACAATATGCCTACAAGTTAGGGAGATGTTAATACCCTCATTCTACAGATTATTAAATAAAGTGTGTGGAGACCTATTTCATATCCTTTAATAGACTTCCTGGCTAGTAATCTATAATATGCCTACTGTAAATGCTATAAATTTTATGCCTTTATGCCTTCATGCATGTTTATGGCTCTTACTTGACTCCAAATATTCTATCACGACAGGTTTAGGCAAGAAGCATCCATCATCAAGAAACTAGTATACTTCCCAAATACAACCAGGCAAGTGAAACAGCAACATGTTGAGCTATGTTAGATCCAGCAGAGAGTCAAAGTTTCTCTCTATTGCAACTTTCTAGGAATTACTTATTCACCATCTCAAAGGGATGAAACAAGGGAAGTCTTGCTTCTGCTAGCAAAGATCTGGACCAGAAAGTAAATTTTCAGAATTTTTGAAAAGGATGGGTAACTTCCAGCATTCTTGACCTTTCCCAACTAAACTGAGACTTCTGGTCAGAAAGTGCCCTCAGAACATAAGCTCAGGCTGAGTGATAAACCTTAAACATAAAAAAATCTGGCTGCAGAACATGGAGATTTTCATAAACTGATTTACAGCATTAACAACCAGTGTGTGCGCAGAGCTTTCACATGAATACAGCTCAAATAGGAAATGTTCCAATAAATCTAACACAAAAAGGACAGAGAGACAAAGAAGTGAGATATCTCTGATCCAACAAGCAATGCCAGGTGTAGTGGCTGGCAGAAAAACACCTTGTCACCTCCTTCTATGTCTGAAGCACATGACTTTTTAGTGTGTGTTGAATGACAGAAGGGCCATGGCTATGTACCAGGGCTTCATGTAAGCAGTGTTTCGGTCATAAGTAGGGCAGAATACAAATGAGGTGCTGTCTGGTGCACTTTATCTAGCCCTAGATACCTGCTGTTGTGGAATGCTGCTGTCACTTCACTGAATATCTAACTGCCTAAGGATTAATAGAATATGTGGCAGAGAGCAAGGAGTTCCCATCAACAGAAATATTGAAGAAAAAGAATCTGACCTGAAAAATCTACCTAAAGGACTAGTCAGAAAAACCTTGCAGACAGTTACCAGACAGTGTTGTCCTCTTGGATACGTTTTTATTGTTTCCTTTGCTGTTTGTGTTAGCTACTGTTGCAGATCATTTCTTCCACTGTACATGATGGTCTATTGAAATCACAGCACTGAGTTTGTGACACCACAATTATTTCCATGGCAACTGGCTACTGTCAAACAGAGGCACTGCGAAGACGGCAGTGCAGGAGTGATACAATCAGCAATTTTAGTCTGGCCAGCGAATTCCAACCTGCTGGAGAGGGCATATAGTGGCAAGGAGGCCAGCACATAAAGCCCTGCCTAATCAGACCTGCTTGTAATGAAAGTAAGAATGATCTCCAGTCATCTGTAGCTAATGAATACTCCATCCACATCCTTCAAAAAATAATATATTAAAAAAAAACCCAAAACCAAACAACCCTCCCCCCCCACCAAAAAAAAACAAACACACAAAAAACCCCAAAACGATAAAAAACCTTGCAACAGCAGTAGCAAGCCCTAACAAGGCAAATTTTGGGTTCCAGTCCATCAAAATGCAAGTATGGGGGAACCACCTTTCTGCACTTATAGCATGTACCAGTCAACAGCAATTCAGTTGGAAACAGATATAAATAAAACCAATTGACTTTGTGTCCATTCCAGAATGAAATCTGATCATTCTGAATGAGAAAGTACCATGCCAGGATTTTATAAAATATAGTTGAGTGTCCTTCACATAATACAGGAAATCCACATTTTAGTTTTTACTTTTGGTATCTTTTCTTTTTTTTTCCCTTACACATTGTCTCTTTAGTGGTGCTCTCTATTACAACCATTTGAAAAAGAAATATGAAATAGAACATAAACATGAGTGAATGTCAATGGAAATCTAGAAACTGTCACACACTGCTTCGTAGCCACTTAAATAAGGAAAGTACATAATTGAGAGAAGTGTGATTCACTTTTATATATATATAATCTATTATTAAAGATTATCAAATAAGATAGCAAAAATTATGCTCTTATTTCTTCTAGATATGTTATGCAAGTGTCAGCTCCACCTTCAGGCTCCCCCTGTACCCTTCCTTAGAAGTGGCGATGGTCTAAACTACTCAAAGCCAAATATGTGAGCTATGGTTTATCTATTAGTACCCTTCCAGTGTTATGTAAAACATACAGTGGTACCTGATGTTTATGAGCTTGAGAGTTGCTGGTGTTTGGTTTTGGGTTCTTTTTTTCTGTAAACTGCCAGAAAGCCTCCTAATGATTACACCTTAAGTGATATACTTGGTGTGTTAACAACAAATACTTTTATCTGGAACTTAACTCTGCTTGTGCAGTTTCTGCGTGGCCTTTGTGCTGTGTGACAAGCAAAGCAAAAAAGACACAGAAACTACCTTGGTAATCATGATCCTCAGCAGGTGTAAGCAGGTGTCATAGCTGAAGTTATGCTGGTTTACACCAGAGGAGGTTGGAGCCTTTTGACCCTTACATTTTTCTTAGCAGATCTCTGTCATCCCAGTGTAATCTACAGGCTCTTTTTCTATCCCTTTGTCTTCCAGGAAATGTCTGAAATAAGCATTGTACTCTCTGGAGACAGAGAAAAGACTTTTCATCATCCAAAGCCCTGTCAGGTAACTGATTATCTGAGTGTGTATGCTTATGCTGACTTGCCTCCATCACTCACAGAGAACATGAGGACAAATGCTGATCGCAGTTCACTGCGCTTTCCTGCTTGCAACTGCTGGTAACTCTGAATTTAGCTAATATTTCTAGATTAGCTGTACTCCAGTGCACACAGCTAAGTAATATGAGGTGATGCTTGGAATGTTTGGAATGCTGTTGATTTATTCCAGAGAGGATCTTGTGAAGTTTTGGATTTTTAATTTCTCTTTGATATCAGATTAAAGAATAGTTAATTGCCTTTCCTGGCAGGACTGGATTGTCTTTCTCCCATGATTTTTGTCTTTTTTGCTTTTTTTGACTTCCCACTGATGAACTTACAAAACGTGTTTGCTAGATTTAAAAAATAAATAGCATTACAACTCTAATTCCTGTTTTCTTTGAATAACATCTCCTCAGTAAAATGATGTACAAAGTACCATTTGTTATTTTAAAAACATGGCTTTTCATAAGGCTCCTGTCATAAATAGGACATTTAGGATTGGATTCATTGTTAAACCAGACGGCATGTAGAGCTGGCAGCATTTTGCAACAAGGCACACAGCCTGTTTTATCAATGAGTTCACAAACAATCAATAAAAGCTTGGGAAGAAAAGCACTCCTTCTTGCCCAAGTGGCAACAGAGATTCATCACAGGAGTTTTATCTTTGGATAAGACTCTGCTTCTTTCATCTCAAGCAGCTACTAAAACAAAAACCCTTTCAAAGAGTCACATTGGCAGGTGATGACAGTGAAAGTTGAAAGGGTTGTTTGGAAGATTTTATTTTGACTACACTACACTGGGAGATAGGAGCTGTGCTTTAAACAGCTGATTCTTGGAAACGTCTTGGTGTGTTCAATTAATGGCAGCACAAGATTTCACAGAAAATATAACAGATTCTTAGTAGTTACAGCAATTACTGTTTTTATCAAGGTTTTCCTCTCAGATGCATTCTTTGTATACCCAGTTTCTTATAGTCTTCTTTTTTAAAAGGACCATAGTTTACTTCTGCATCCATTATTCTGGTTATTATTTGAAGCAGTTTCAGATCCAGTGACATTCCTTTGAAAGTATCAGAATCTGACAAATCTTTCCCTTATTAAATCTTCAGAATCATCTGTATTTCATACCTGCTCCTATTCACAAGACAGAAATAAGCACAATGCATTAGGAAAAGCAAAGTAGTTTTGTCTTTAAAAGCCTGAAACCATCGAGACCTGTGAGGCATTTTGATAGGGTGACACTAGATATAAATCAGATGAGCGTGAATTCAAGCTGACTGCCACAAACAGGTTCACTGAGCAGTCACTGGGAAAATTGTAGCCATATCCACAAGCTTGAGAGCTGAAGCCCTGAGCAGGACAGCCCACACACAGTCAAGAGGTAATCACAGGAGCATGTCCTCATTACTGTGGTCCAGAAAATCGAGATGGAGATGGAGATAAGTAAAGTGCACTCAAAAGGATGCAGTAGAAATTACTAAGATCCTTCCTTGGCATGACAGTTTGTCTTAAGATTGGAATCACCATTTTACCATATAAATGGAAAGATATACAAGGAAATTTCACAAGGAGATGAGATAGATACACAGTTTTGCATGACATCCTTGTTCAGAGTAGACCAAACACCCAAGGGCTGACGGAGGGTGCTCAGAAGCAGAAAATGATGATATGTATGGAATTTAATTAGAAAATTGTTCAAAGGTAGAAATGTTCTGAAAATTGCCATGAGAATCCCCGATGAGGTTTTGAACAAATAGATGTATTCAAAAATTCTGGATGGAAAACAAATTCTTCTTTTCACTAGAAGTTTCAACCATTTCAAATTTTAAAAAGTATTTTTTAGTTCATGTTATTAACAAAGTGCTTTCCTTCACTCTAGTTTTCAGTTGGATATTTTTCCTGTGTTTTCTTGTTCAATCAGAAAGAATGGAATGAATTTTTAAGATTAAGCAAAATATAATTTTTCATTTCTTCTAAAAGTCCATTCAAATTATGTTTCATGTTTTAACTAGAGACTAATAGGTTTTATTGAATTACAGTTCTCTATAAAAAGTATTGTAGACTATTCTGAAAGTTGTTTTTTTTTCACTTTTCCTGGCAACAGATTCTGCCTGCCACTTACAACACTAGGATTCCTTGTGCCTTTTTACCAACTCTCACCATTGACATGCTATTATTACTTATGCAAATCACTTAGCTAACTTCTACTTTATTATCTTCTTAGTAAAATAGCAATAATTTCCTAGGTCAGAGAAGATTTCTGAAGGATTTTTATCAGGTACTTAGAACACAGAGAGCATGGCTTCTCCTACACTAACATAAAATTTATGCAATTATATTTGGGTTTTGGCATTATTCTTGATACAGTCCTTACTAACACAGATAAGAATCAGACCTTTGCAGTGGAAATCACTACCATATTTATTAGTTAATTCACTCCAAAACCTCCCAATTACAGCTAGTGTTTGTGTTCCTAATATTTGAGCCCAGAGCAGTGCATATTCTCCCATATGAATTTGGGCTTTTAAGTCTATACAAACTTGGTGCTTTTTAATATTTGTGAACCATATAAAACAAGCTTAGTTGAATTTTAGTTTGATTCTAACACAGGTTTAAGAAGGCCCCGAAGGAGATTTAGTATAAAACTGACAAATCTTTCACGATGCTCAAGGTGTATTTTTCCTTCCATTTTTGTACCTGTTGGTACAGTATAATTGCAATCCTTCCTCCCTGGAGGATAAATCAGAAGATCATGACAGTACAATTGGAAGCAGTCAGGCATCTTCCACAGATTGATATGTTTTGCTTCACTCACTCTAGTCCCCCTGCTGCTTTCCTCCTTTTATCTCCAGATTTTCTTAGTCTGATTGCTTCAGACCATGCATTGTGAGTGAGTGATGTCAATGGCATGCTTCATGCATAGAAACCTTGTAGCAGCCAGTGAAATACAATTTGACAACATTCCTCAGGTTTTTCTCCATGCCTTATCTGGTGAAAGACAAAATAATTATACTAGCCACTCCTTGAAGCTTGAAGTGCCAGAAGTAAAATGCATGCTTGTCTGAAGACTTCAAAAACTATATGAACCTTTTAAATCATATAAAGTCCTTATGAAGAGTACTGTTAAAATGAGTTTGTAGAACTGCATCTTCTTATTCAGCAAATTAATTCCCACAGTATATTAAATAACAAAACAGTATGTTTCAGGTAATCATGAGTCATCAAGTTACTGTATAATATAAAATTGCTGGTAGACAAATATCTTTGGAAGGTGACCCCATATAAATAATATTCATTAGCTTAAACAATAATGAAAATGATTGTGTGTGACATGTACAGATTATCTGATCAAAAGAAAATCACAAAGCAGCAATCTTTGCTTTTTATTAATGTAGGTAAATTCTATTCAGTAGTGATGAAGTAGATGAACATTGACTTTTAAATTGGATAGCCAGTAATTGGCCTTAGAAGATGAGTGGTTTTCCCTTAATTTCTACATTTTTTAATTTCTTGATTGCTTTTTTTTCCCCCTATCTTTTGCATAACACTCATAATTAGTAATGGTCAGGCAGCTCAGTGTGAGTAACTAGACAGCAATAAAAGAATGACAAGTGTGGTCAAAGGTATGGAGTATTTCAAGCAATTCAGTAGGGCAATATGCCTTAACATGAAAAATAGCTGATGAGTAAATTGCTGAAGATCTTCAAAATCTCAATGTATGAAGAATATGAATAGAAAATAATTTTTTATTTCTAGCGCATAGTTTCAAAATGATAAAGGAAACCCAGTTTCTAGACCACACGAGGTTGAGATGTAGAGTCCTGGAAAGTTAACAGGTTAGAATTATGAGGAAAAAGAAGGAGTAAATCTGTTAAAGATGTACTTTCAGCCCAGGAAGACCTGAAGATATGAGAATTCAGCATTCCTAAGAAATGTGTCACAACCTGTGCATCTATGATTGTTGACTATCAGGGGACAAATCCTGAGCTAGTTGAAGCTCTGATCTTACTCAGAAGACCTGTCTTATGCTCTTTTACATACCTACTTACTTCATGACTAAACCCTTCATCATGATCCTTTAGACAGACAGAAGTTGTTACGACACTCTTAGGCATGTGTTAAGAGACTTTGTGAACATTAGCCCATTGTGTTTGTCCTGTCTGTAATTAGTCCTCTTTCAGAAGCTGAGCAGAAGTGTCAAAAATTATTGTTTCCTGATTATGCAGATCAGTAAAGTTCCAATTCAATTTAGATATGTATTAAGCAGCCTCAGTGCATACAAAAAATATATACTTCTTAGTAGGCCTGCAGTGGAGAATGGTTAAGCATCATTGAGTAAAACATAGTTAGGGAAAATGGAAAATAGCAGGTGTATGTATTATCTTTTTACTGAACATAATCACGCAGCTGATTCACAGCAGATTGTAGCAGAAGTGGCTCTTTCAGAGGCACTGAGGATGGAAACAGCAGGAAAGTGTTTTTTAAGAGAAAGTCAAGAAAGATAACCTTTGCTGAAAAGTCACTACAAGCAAAAAAAGAGGGAAAGAGGAACAAGATGTGACAAGTTCAGATCATGTGCAACTTTATAAGAAGTTGAATTGCTTTTCTATCGCATTTTATGGGCATGAGTGTATCTTTATCAACAGACTGCAGGAGATGCCAGAGAAACAGCAGTATCTGGAATGATCCAACATCTACTGAAAACAAAATCAAGATCATTTGATTTCAGTGGAATAAGAAGCCTTTGCTAGAACCATTGATATCTGCCTGACTTTTGTATCTAAGTTAATTAAGAGTGAAGTACACCTTGGTTAGTCATCCAAAAAATTATGTACATACATAAGCAATCCTGTCTTTAAAAAGGGAGGGAGGAAGGAGCTAAATATAAGTAAAATATTAAATTTTCATTAATTCTTACAAACCACACAGTAAAGATAAAATCCCGGGTACTAATAATCACTGTTACTAGAACCTTAGTCTAAAATTTATTCATTTCCAGGCACCTGTTGCAGACAAGAAAAATATGGTTGAAACCTTTTTTCTGTGTCCAACAATCTGTTAAGATCTAAGTTTCATGAAGAGGTTGAAAAATTTCATTCCCCAACCTGTGCTGACTAACTTGCTAAATTTACTCACTAATATAATGAAATTAAAGAAAAGATCACCCACCCATGTTAATTTTATACAGCATATCAGTGCCAGGGTAGAGCAGCATCAATGTTGATTTGTGCTTAAGATAATGAAATTTGAAAGTCTAGAAATGATAGGGTTGTTTATAGCAAGTTCATCTCTGTAAAATAATTGCATCCAAGTTCCCATAAGCATAAAAGAGAGACATTCTGTTGCAGCTGGTTGAAATGATGGTTTGATTAAGGAATACAGATAACATTTACAGCTTCAGAAGAACTTCAAAGGACTATCAGGAAAATCAGGGAATTTTAAAAACAGAATACAATTTCAAAATTAAAAGCATTATTTTTCCTCAGACATCTAATTTAGATTATATACCAGAAGCCTATAATAAACCTCCCACAAAGAAATAATAACACACTGTACATACTATGGTTGTTCAACACCCCATTTAAATACTATTATTGGCCCCTTGCCAGAAACCAGGAAGCATTTCTTTCCATAGCAACAGTAAGAGAAAGGTCAGTATAATATTTCTGCAGGAAAGCCTGCCCTCAAGAAGGATTCAGGATTATATTGTGGATTACAAGCTTCTGAAATATAGTACTTCCAAGTTAAAATTCACCTTGATCACGCCTCCCCTTCCCCTGGGATTAATTCTTTGGGTTTGCAAAACCCACACTTGGCACCTTATACACCATTCTTCCCCAGTATTTAGTATTTAGTATACTAATTATTATTAGTATATAATTTCCCAGAACAGAGTTGCTCCAAATGATACTTTAACAAGTGTGTAAATGAGAAGCAGCAAATGTTCCTTGCTAATTCATTGAGAGCATAGCTCAGGATGTATTTAATTAGAGCAATGAACTGAGTTAATCTACCTGGTTCATTTCATTGTATTTGGTCTAGTAAGCAGCCTTTTGGATACCAGAATATGTAAAGGACAAAATATTGTTAGTTTTTACCTTTTTTTTTATCTTTTAAAAATTTATCTAATGCTGTTTGCCTGTTAGTATAAAATCTAATAGATTCTTTCCTAGCATTGTTTTACATTCTGCTAGGAGCTGGTGTACAACTGGTAAACTAATAGCATCTGGTTTTTAGGATTAAGCTTGGAAAAACATATGCGGATGAGTCACTTTGATCATGTGAATGATTTCATTCAACTTTGTTAAATACTTTGAATCATCTCGGTCTCCCTCAGAATCATAACCCAGGGAGAACAATGTTATTAGTTCAATAAAACTGTTAAAATGGATCAAGTAACAGACCTAATTGAAAACTTTTAAAAAGTCAATGTTTCTTTTAGCAATTCAATAGCTTGGGAAGGGTGAAAAGTCTCTTAAGAAAGGCAAAAAAATAAAAAGAAATGATAAATCTTTACTGGATTCCATGTAAACACATGGAGAGCTGTTATATTGTGAAGTCAGTATGCTATTCAGTTTGCTTGTGGGTTTAAGTATTTATAGAACTATAAACATAAAAATCTATACGTTAAATTTGTGGGGAAAATGCTTGCATGCAAAAGTCTGGAGCCTGTTACCACAAAGGTTATCCTGAATGTTCATGCTCATTCAGGAATATCCGTTGGATTGGACTTGACTGGGTTGGGTTGGATTCTACTGGATGGCAGGATTATTGCGAAATCAATGGATTATAAACATTGCAGTCATAATCCCCAGAGGCTGGAGAAACCCAGCATTTTGCTTCAAACCCTGAAGACACCCTTGTACTAGCCAATGGAGCTAGGGAAGACAGCCTCAGACTCTGGCAAGTGGCTCTATTTTCCATATTTTCCCTAAGCCAGGATCAGACTAAATACAGAACATCTGTAGGCAAAGGAATGGATGTTTCAAAGACATGTACAGTACATGCAAAATATAGCACTTTTTATGAGAATAACAATCCTTATAATACACTGTTCTTGCTGTCAAGAAAAAGAAGAGTACTCAGATGAAAAACAAATGGGAAAGTAATTTTCCTTACTTACTTTAAACTGAGGTTAGTTTTTTGTTTGTTTCCATACAAATCCCTTAAACCCCAATAAATTCTAGGACTGTCCATTTTATTTAGTAACATATAAGAGCTATCTTGAAGAACAAACTCAGCTATGGAAGGAAACACAGGAGATGACTCACAAAAGCATTCCTAATATTTTTTCTGTATGTCACAAGACAACATTAACACCATCCAGAGAGCTAGTGAAGAAGACTTAAGGTACAGCATATTTGATGAAAGAAAGCTTTCACAGTAAAACTGCACCATACTTAATGTATGAGCGTTTTCACCTCCTTCAGAAAATCACTTTATCCTGTCATTCTTGTGAGAATTAATCTTTTTTTTTCTTTTTCTCTTTTCTTTTTTAAGGGACAAGAGTGGACAGGTAAGCATTCTCAGGAAAACGTTTGGGGGCTTTGAAACAAGTCCTGCATGTAGCAGTCAAAGGACTGGTTATCATTAGAGTCTAAACATGTGGAATATGTCAAGGGATGTTGACATTGACAGCACCTCAGTCTGACGGAGCAAGGCATGATGGTGTGGCAACAGTTGGCAGACAGATGCTTCACATTTGAATCCTACCTTGTCACCCAGAGTGCTGCTAAAATTTCTGGGTTTTTTTGTTAGTTTTGATTTATAGAAATTTGGGGAAGTATCTTGTGTGTTAAAGTTGCTAAAGCTAGACTAAAAAAGGCTTAGTTTAGGAAGACTAATTAAGAATTCAAAGAACAATGAAGAGGAAGATCATCTGATGTCTCAAGTGTACTTATTAAGTGTATTTGAGTGGATCAGGATTGGGAAGCCACTTTATTTTTCGCAATATATATATGTCACTAGGCCCAAATCAAGAACCGTTAACGAGGTTCTAACAAAAAAATCACAAAACATTTGGCAATTATAAAATATGAGCCATAAGATAAAATTAACAAATCCTCTAGATACATGGTAGTGCTAGGAAGAAATATCTGCATGTTGAATAAAGCTAGTTATCTATATTTTTAAAGTCCATGCCTCTAAATACCTATATATGCCTCTGTATGTGTTCATGGCTCCATAAATTTTGTGATAGGTTTTAACAGGAAGTTCTAAGACAAGCTTTGTTTTGTTCTTTTTTTTCTTTTACAGTTTTCTGACATTTTATAATGTTTTCTCCTGCCTCTCTCTCAGTTTCCCAGAGTGTACACATTTCATACAATGTTTTTTTCTTACAGATGCCTTGCCCTTAGTTCAAAATTTTCGTGGGATAGTGTGAATGTTATCATAGCGTGTAAAAATTACAGCTTGATAGAGTAAAAAGTTATTTAATTCTAAATAGAGATTCTAAATCAATTCCATAAATATGAAAGATCTAAGAGGTTAGATTCAATTTTAAATTCATTCCAAAATCTCCAACTCAAACTTTAAAGCAATTCAGTCTAACAGTTTATGAAAAGTTGGATGTGCCTTTAACTTCAATGGCAATGAATGGCACTCAGCATTTTCCAGTCTTCCAGTCTAGTGTGGGTCCATAATACTGAAATCATCTCAAAAACCTCTCTTTGCTTCCAGGCATTAGAATGAGGGTGAGTGTAATATTCAAAATGAATCATACTTAACAGTCGTTATGATTGCCCTCCTTTCTCAGTAAAAAAGGAAACCTTTGAGTAGATTAATTCAGAACTCAGCAAAATATGAGCAAAAATAGATCAAATCTGGCCTTTAAAAAAGATTTAATATTTATGCAGCATCTTAAGCAAATCAGCAAGCTTTAACAGCAGCAAGCTCAATTCACTGAGTGTGTTGCTGGAAGTTGCTGGTCTAAGACTACACTGCTGGATCCAGAGCAAATACTGCTGCCTCAGGCTTTCTTGCTTCCACACCTGCAGAGGAAGTACAGTCCAAAGGAAGCTGCTTCCACTAAACCTAAAAGATTTGGATATTATGAAGTCATCTAAAAGGGAAATATGTCAGCAGAGGAACACTTCCCTATCACACAGCGTAGCAGAGTGCCTTGTAAGAATCTGTTTTGGCAAGGATGTTAATGTCCTTTGTGCCCTCTCTCTCCTAGTAAATCTGTGCCACCAAGAGAAATCCTTATCCCATATTAATTGATCTACTTTTTCTTGCAATTTTTTTAAAAAAAACTATTATGTTATACAGACTTATCTTTTGAATGAACTTGAATTTGTAGTGTGTCTAACCCTGAGCAGAGTTCAGATTTTAATGGTGCTCCAATTTTGATTCCGAAATAAAGATAGAAGATGGTGTAGGTGTTCTCAAAAAGCATGCCAAGCCCTCATGCTACCCCACCAAGAAATAAAAACAAAACAACAAAACAGGAAAAAAGAAAGAAGAACTACGGATTTATCTGTCAAACAACAGAGTTAATTATTATAAATATTGTTATTTTTAATTAACAAAGATCAACATTTAATCTAAACACACACAAACAGCAATAACAGTCTTGTTTAGTGAATGTAAAACAAAAGACTTAGGGCCTTATTCTGCAATTAGTTACACACCATGTGCTCCGTCTCTGAATTTGATACAGTTTTAATGAGAATGGTTTTAACACAATCCTCTTGGTTAAGGTACACAAAATTAGTGTTTTGTCATCCAGAGAAATGTGTGCATTCTTTAGTATCAGCTACAGAGAGTATTCATCTAACACAATGTTTGGTTTGGCTTACTACAAGCAGTGAATTTTTACGTGAAGATAATTGAGCAAAAAGTCTAATCCTGTGTAAAATCAAGTCTACAGGCACCTTGTAGAAAATCTTGTCACCTCTTTCTTATGCCTTGTCCAGCCTAGTATACTCTGCAAAACTGCCAGGGATGAGAAAAATCTCTTTACTTCACTAGCCACCCCTTTTTCAGTATTAATCAAGCTCAGCCATGAAGCTGGCATCAGAGAGTTTTGGCAATTACCCCTGGGTAAATAATCTAGTACTGCCTTCTAACTCTTCCATGCACCCCTTCTTCTGCCAAAGGCTGGTGTATAGGGACAAACTTAGAAATACATATAAAAACTAACTCTTCACCTGTAATTAGTGGAGGGCAATAGGAGAAGGCCTACAGAATTGAACAGCTGGTCCTGAGAACTAGGTGTCCATGCTGTGTGCAACTGGATTTTGCTGTGGGTCTGGTCTGCTGAATTCCACACCCATTAAAGTTTGCAGTACGTTAGGTGTCCTCTGGAGCATATGATCTGGAAGGAGTCCTGTTCATACACTTGTTGCAGATGAAAGCATATCAAGAAAGGACAACCAGGGGATTCACTGCAAAAGTATGCTTCTAACGTGAGCTATGTTAATGGAAACACACTCAAAAAGACCATACACAGATACCCAGGAAAAGTCTGCTCTTCATGGTACAAAGAAAACAGTGCGAGTAGCTTTGTTGTGGAGTGCAAAATAAGGCATCCTCAAAGCTTTTATAATCTTGTTTATAGCATGATGGTTGGAAACTGGATTCATTTTGCACATCTGCTACTGATATACTTCCCCTGTTGTAACCAACAGTTAGTTAAAAAGTCAAAGGGAGTGTTAATGTTATTAAAGCTCTGGAAGTACTTCTCTTGTTGAGTTCAAACCATAGTTTGTCTGCTTCTTACACTTGACTTGGTATTAAATGCATTCTAGTCTGTCTCTCTGAATAAGAATTACAAATGGAAAAAAAAAAAGGAAAATAGCTGTTTATTCCTTAGTTTACCATCTGTGAAATGAGATAATATTTACTTTTTCTCTCCGTCTTTTAACATCTGTGGTGACACAGGCATATGCTATTCTGTATAGGCTGTAGCAAAACTGAACCAATTTTTGTAAGACCTCTCATTCCTACTACTCCAAGTGGAATCAATAAAAGATATGGGGAAACACAGATCAACTAAATTCATCTAAGGTCTCAGTGATCAATTCCAACTGATTTAGCATTTTTAAGAGTACATTTTTGTTTCCTTAGGAATGACCCATGAGTTCTTAGTCACAAAGTGTGCTTTTTTCAGTTTTCAAATATTTGAGGAAGCTGAACAACCCAGAAATTTTGGTGTTTCTTTGTAATATATTTCTTATTTGAGGAGAACAATAAATTTATCTAATATTTTCCCAGGGGAACGATCTTCAGTTTTATTATCATTAATCAAAACACCTTATTGCAAACTGAGTTTCTGACTGCAAGATTTTACTGAAGAAAATTGTCAGCAACACAACTTATTTCTTTATATAACCAGTAAAGGAGAGAGTGACAGATATGCAGGATATGGGAATTCAGCAAAGTCAAAGCACTGTAAGTTATGGGTTACAGAAGTATACATACTGTTATTATAAAAGTGACATCAATGATTTATTTTTAACAACCTGTCCCTTTTTTCCTCAAGTAGTTGAGCTGTTAATCTAATGTAGGCAGTAAGTCATAGAATTTTCTTCAGTTCCTTTACTGTTGACATCCATATTTCTATAGTGGCTATTTGTTTTTTGCACCTATAGCTATGAAATTCACTTGCTGGCAATGTTATCAAAGATTCCAACAAGGCCCCACCTTTATTTAATTTCAGTAAATGAGGACAATGCCATGAGTCCATCATAAAAAATAATTTGACAATTTATCAATTAAATAACTTGAGTATTAGTTTCCTATAATTTGATTTTGAAGTTTTTAGACAAAAACTTTTAGGTTTTATTTCTGCAGTGCCTTCCACAACAGCTGAAATAAATGTAACGAGCATTGGCTAAATCTTTCACTAAAGCTAAACTTACATTACAATTTTAATATTAAAGACCAACAAATTTTATATTTGTTGAAAGCAATTTTGCAAGATGAAATGCTGACAACCATGTTGTAAGACCTCAGCAGGAATGGTGTAAAAGCTCTCAGGAAATTGAGGACTGGGAGTCTCTGAATTCTGCCAGGGTTTCCTACACTTGTCTTTAAATATTAAGCAGTCATCCAGTGGGGAATCTCAGTAACAACGAATCTGTCATGATGATAAAACCTGTGCTAATCTCTCATCATTTGTTACTGGGCTAGATATTTTGTAGTCTATACAGAAAAAGAGCACACCCAAAATACACAGCATCATAAAACATGGTGTCCCTCAGGGGCTGGTGTTGGGACAGATCCTGTTCAACATCTTTGTCAGCAACATGGACAATGGATTGAGTGCGCCCTCAGCAAGTTTGCTGATGACACCAAGCTGTGTGGTTGGGTTGATACGCTGGAGGGAAGGAATGCCATCCAGACAGACCTTGACACGTTTGTGAGTTGGGCTGATACTAACCTTATGAAGTTTAACCAAGCCAAGTGCAAGGTCCTACACCTGGGTTGGAGCAATCCCAGGCACAGCTACAGGCTGGGCAGAGAAGAGATTCAGAG
>JANHGB010019590.1:0-30840 GCA_026283785.1 Coracopsis vasa
CACCAGAACTGCACACAATACTCCAAGTGAGGTCTCACAAGAGCAGAGTAGAGGGGCAGGATCACCTCCTTCGACCTCCTGGTCACACTGCTTTTGATGCAGTCCAGGATACAGTTGGCTTTCTGGGCTGCGAGTGCGCACTGAAGCCGGCTCATGTTCATTTTCTCATCGACCAACACCCCCAAGTCCTTCTCTGCAGGACTGCTCTGATATAATGTTGTCCTGGTGTTCTGTTCCCCTTCTTTAGAGTAAAGGGGTGGCTGAGGAGAGGGTGATGGCAGGATGGCCATCCATTTTGTTTCACTTGTTCTTGACAAAGCCTGCTTAACTTCTGCTTCCAATTATTCTACTGATTCACACATTCTTACATGTTTGAATAATGGACTGCTTAATCTTATTGAGAGGTTCAGAAGTATATGCAGTACAAAATGTAGTTTCAGTTTGAATTAGTGATTTTTTTCAGTATGATGCTACCATATATTATCTGTTTCACCACACACGTTTCTCTTTCCCACTTTATTCTGGTCTATGAGTTCTGTAAGCTCCAGACTTATATATCTAAAAGAATTAATGTTTTAATTGAAATACACGTTCAGCTCTGAGGGTCAGTGGTGTACTGATCCCTTTAGAACTTTATGTGGATGTTTGTGTATTAAAATCACAAAGCTAAAAAAGCCTTTTTTCTTGTTTTGGGGATGGGACTTTGTATGCAGATAGCCTGTTCTGAAAGGAATTGAAGCAAAACACAAGCTTTGAAAGACAAACAGTTGAATGTTGAGGGTCTTAGAGAATATTATGACAACTTTTGGAATTGCAAACATAGATGCTAGCTGGGTAGTAATCATGGACCTTGAAAAGTTGATGTGTTAAAAGTGGTGGTTTTATGGTTTGTGCAAATCTATGATGATGTTCTGGTTTTAAGTGGAGAGTTACACAATCAGTGTCTCATAATGCTCAGTGCAGAGCTTGGTTAATATTTTTATGGTTTTGGTTCGATGGGATGCCTCCTAAACTTCATAACATTTATTCTTATTCAGCATTTAAATTGGTTGGTGATAATTTAGCTTTGCTGTTTTTTTAAGAAGAGAAGCCTCTAGTACTGTACTCTACGTGTTGTTTTTGCAATCAATAAGCACGCAGATAAAGTTCTTTCTATTCCACTTAGCACAATTTGAAATTATCACGAAGTTAAGTCTATTCAGCTGATTATCTACAGAAAGGCATGTAGGACTCCAATTAAGTTTACATGGATAAATGCAGATTTGTGTTTGCAGACGTCAAGATGACAGAATCTTAATACTGTAAAAAGGCTAATCAACACTGAATATGTTTAGTGTCAGTAAATATTTATAGTGAAAACATTGCCTATGGTTTTATGCCTTGGCATTCCAAGTTCTGATTTTTAGTGAGTAAAAATGTGGTGTGGTATCCTGTTCACAAAACCTGCAATAAAACTTTTGTTTTATATAACCTTAATTACATTGTCCTTTTTTTATCTTTGTGTTTTCTTGGGGAGACAGGATAGGAATTAGGCTACAGTTTGTAAGTTAATGAAAGATCTGGTATATTTAACAAGATTTTAAGGCAGATCTAATCCAGAGAATAAGGAAGAGAAGGAGGCAAGATAGAGGCAGGCAGTATAGGGAGTAATTTCTTTTTATTTAATTTTATTTAATTTATTTTAGTGGTTACTGATCAGCTCTGGTGAAAAAAAGTGATTATTTAATGTGCTTATGTATCCATTAGGCAGTAACCACACAATTTAACTGGAAAATTAATTAAACCTCAGGAATATGTGTTCGTTATATATAAAACGTACAAATATATAAATTTTTCCATTTCATTAGAAATTCAGAAGTTAAATGCTAGTCTGCTGTCTATTACAAATATATTCTGGAAAACAGTGTGTAAAAATTGAAATCTAAGAAGGATATCTTAAATTTAGCTTCTACTGATGTAATATTGTATGAAAAATATAGCCAAGTGAAATGAAAAAATAAGAGTACAAGAAACATTGATTATCATTTTCTATAATATTTTGACTTAGAGGAAAGAAGAATATAGCTATAACTGCAGTTCTGCAGTTCTGCATCAGTCTTAACAGTGTAAAAAAAAGTGCTGAAGTGAAATTTTGTTTTCTAGAGGGGAAATAAATTGGTATAGTTTAGGTTTTGTTTGTTTGTTGGAAATGTCATGGCTGGTCAGGTTAACAAATGTGATTTTGTTCCTGGCAGGCTGCAGACCTGGTCAAGAAAAAGAAAAATTCCCTGAAAACCACTGCAACGTAAATACAATATACTTCAGTTTAGTGTCTAACTTTGCATGAAATAAGCACTGCCTGTTAGCCTCTGTTTGATCCTGTGAGAGTGCGGGGCTAATGTCTGGCCAGTGTTTTGGAAGCAGCAGGTAGTCAGGAGCAAGCTGCTCTAGGGGTCCATATTTCTGTAGCCTCGCAGTTACTCACACACAGATGGAGACCTTATGAACTTTGACAGAGGTCACGCTAAATTGCAAATCTAAAACTTCTAGACTTCTGAAGGATTACACTGGTACTTTTTTCTTTTAAAGCCACATGATTTGAAACATCACTAAAGGTATCAACTCAGTTTTGAGAAGCACATCAACCACGCAGTCATTGCTCAAGTAAGGCTCATGGGGACTGATAAAGATAGCCTTTCATGGCTATTTTAAAAGGAAACTTGTGTATTAAATTTTTAATTTGCATTTGTAAAATACATATGTTATATTGCTTCCCAAACACGTAGGCTTGTCTGCTCTATTGAACTTGTTGAAGGAATTCTTGAGCTTAAAACATTGCCAAAGCCTCTGATTTTTCTGATGCAGGAGTTAGAAATAATGAAGACACTCATAGTATTTTTTTGATTTCAGGTCTTTTGGGGCAGTCAGTTGAGACACCAAGCTCTGTCATCTGTCATCAGCCATCATCTCACCAGGGATCTTATAGCAGTTTAGGAAAGAAAAACATGAGATGATCTGGTTACACATTGTAGTGTGTTTAAATCCTGGATTCAAAGTTGGGGAGCACTGAGACTCCTCTTTGTCTTCTCATTATAGTCCTGAAGCTATACTTAGTAGATTAAAATCTATTCAAATAGATTCAAATTACTATTCAAATGGCAAATTTTGGGGTGATTTTGTAGCAGCAAAAGAAAGACTTCATTTTTTCCAAGTTTTAGTCATTTAGCATAAGATTTTTTAGAAATGTTTAGTGCAGATGCAATGAGAGTTTCATTAAGTCTTTATTAAATCAGGGTCCCTGAATGACTAGGTCACAGGCAGCAAGGAGGCTGATCCTCTTTTAATCAAATGGTCAGATTTTTATCTTGTCATTATTGATCTGGTTGTGTAATGTGCTACTTAATGGCTCATGAACTAGTCTTTAAAGCTGTGACTTCATGATTCAATGAGGCTGAGTCTGACTCTGTGTTCTGAAAGTGGTTTCCGTGACGGCCACACAGAGAGCTTGAAAATTCACACCAGCAGCATACCGTAGGGGAAAGAAGCTTTGAAACTGTGTTTGAACTGGTCTGCATATAAAATAACAAGAATGCTACTCATGCTTCTAAACTGGAAAAACACAAAGGGAAGAGAAGTAGGCGTGCAAAAGAATCTCCTTCTGTAGCTACAGCAATTTGCAGTCACCGTACTGCTAGTGTCTTTGCTTTGGTGAGATCTCGATAGGAGGAAAAGTCCAAATAGCTTAATTTATAGTTGAGAGACCTGAGTTTACAATGTATTCTAACTCATGTTATTTTAAACTAGAGCTATTAGAGAAAAATGTGAAAATAACTGGATCATGCCATCACTGTTTTAAATCATAATAATTTGTAAGTAAATGTATCTAAAGTTGAATTTAGAATCTCGTGCTTTTAAAGGAGATACAGATGCTCGGACAAATTTTAGAAGATAAACTAGTTTGTGATGTGCTCTGCACTGGTATGCACCTAACACCAAACTTCAGGTGACCTTGCAAATACAGTGTGATTTGGAGTTGCCTGAGAGGAAAGAATGTGAATTCCTTTGTATTTCCTGAGGGGTGAGAATGTGCATGCTGCACCACTGAGGCTGGATAAACTCTTTCCTATAGCAGCTTCTTCATTTATCCATACCTGGAATGGATGCCACAGCTGCAGCCAGTGCTTACAGTTTATGCTCCTGAGTTTTACATTTATTTCAGCTTCTCTTATGAAATATTAATGTTTACAAGGCAGTGTTATTCTGTGTAGTCTTATTTGGATTAAACTCTCATGGCTCTTCAAATTTTCTGTTACAATCTCTTTCACAAATTGAGAATTCAGATAAGGATGGTGTTTTTCTGCATAATCTGAAACTTTTCTTTCCAGAGATGACCTGTGTGCTCTTCTCAAAATAGAAGGTATCTTATCTTTGAAAATTGTTTGGATTGGGGGTGTTTTTCTCAGGCATTTTTTTTGTACCTCCTTTCCTCTCCCACCTTGTATGAACACTTCTTTGTACTTAGTATTTCAGTGAAATTACTTCTAATGACTACCATATTCAGTGCTAAACTGCAAAGTGCAGTTTAGCATTAAGTTACTAACATAGTTACACAGCCCTGTTAAATTCAGAGAAAAGTAAAGCTTGAAGGATTTCAGAAAGTCATCTTGTCCCACTGAACTAAGGTATACCAACTGTATCTGCTGCCTGACAGATGTTTCTTTAACCTGTTTTTAAACATTTTCACTGACTCCAGAATTTTCCGTAGGCAATTTTTTCTCCAGTGTTATCTACCCTGACTACATTATCTTGTGCTGACATCTACGCCTGATAGTGTTTTTTCCAGTCTGTGCTGGAAATGGGATATGGTTTATTTCTTTCCTTTATGGAAAAAAAAAATAATCTTTTACTCATCTCTGAGGAAGGGGCAGAAGACTTTCTCTTTTGTGTGCATGTACCAGACTGACACTGGCAGCATCCTTTGAGCTGTGTAGCTTTAGATTGTGTTTGTTAGAAGTTGTCTTTCTTTGTTGGTACAAAAAGCAGGGGAAAAGAAGGGAAAGAAAAATAGAAAGAAAGAAATAAAAAGATAAAGAGGAGACAGGCTAAGACACTGAATGAAAGGCGATTCAGAAATAAAAGAAAAAAAATAGATATTCAAAGAAATTAAAGGATAAAGGTGGCTATAAAAGCTCTAATATTTTAATTAAATATTTTTTGGGTGGAGGGAGCTATATGCCTAGCAGGGTCATGGAAAGGGGCTGAAGAGGGAACAGGGCATTCAGTAAAATAATTGGCCATGCGAGGTTGGATAAGTTACATATGGAGCAGTCAATAGATTGCTCTGTTTTCTGAGTTTCACAAGAGTTTCGTATGACTTACAAAATGGTAAAAATGCTGTAAAAATATATGTAAGTGTTAAACTTCTTCCTGTCTTTCACTACTGTGATTGGGCTGTAACATGGTGCGTATCTTCCACAGGAGTGTGTGCATTTAAGGTAGCAGGATGACAATGTGGGCCAGGCTTCTTGCAGTTGACTAACCTGTCATTTCAAGGAGATGACTCTGGTCTTGCCAACATCTGCTGGGGCTGAACCAAAAGTCTCTTGGTTGTGCTTACTGACTTAACTAGGTATTTGAATTAGGCTTGGTGAGGTGAAATTTTGGAACATTTACTTCTTAATTAAACCAAGTGTTTAAGGAGAGCATCTTGGGGCAGGAGTGGAATAAAACTGGTAAATTTGCACTGATTACATCAGTACCATGGTCTCTAAGCTGTGAACAAGTATTTATTCCACAGACATAAGAGCTCATATTTTTAGAACTTGTTTCCTACTGTTAATTTGTAATTCATATGTTTACTTGATTTTGTATTGACATTTTTTCCTGTTTTCAGGTGTCGCTCACAATATTTCTTTGCTGCGAGAAGTGATCATCCATCCACGCTTTATTCAAGGAGAAATCAGCACTAAATTCCTTCCTGAAGTCTATCCTGATGGTTTTAAAGGTTTGTTCAATTTGGGAAAGTTTCTTTTTTTCTCTTGAGTGGTGGTGTTTCTGATTATTATTCCTTTATAATTATAGACTGACATGTTCCCCAATCAGTCTTTACTTACCCCCAAAAAATGTATCTATTAGATGTATGCAATTAAGAGTTCTTAAATAATGCACAATATAATTGAAACAGTTACTTTTTTGCCTACTTTGCAGAAGGCAAAGTACATACTTCTAGTGACAAAATAGTAAATGAAGTACATCCAAAATCAAGAAAAAACATTTGTAGGTGACATGAAATACGTAAAATAAACATCAGTTCAACTGTACCATGCTACTGTGCTTCATTACAGACAGTGCTTCTACTGTTAAATGAAGATAAGGTTTTTCTTTACTCAGTACTGTTGCTTCTCCAGCAAGTTTGTGCAGCATCTTTAGAGTCACCTTTTGGCACCCATTGTATTCACTATAGCATTGTCTGGAGGATATGGCATTTTATCAGAGTATTTCAGCAACCTGGTCTTAATAATCATGCACAGTAATGGGCATCGCCTTGAAATTACTAGCTCATACACTAGGTTAACATAAACACAAATGCAAATGTTTCTTTGCAACATCCCAAACAACTCAATTTCAAAAATATGTAACAGTTGGTAGAGAAATATAAGTAAATAAATAGATTGGTTTCCTTTCACAAGGATCACATTTTAAAAGGTCATCTTCAGCCAATCTGCTGTAGATGCTTTCTTGACCTGTGTGGTGTGAGACTCAGTCCTTCCATACAAGCCTCGCACCTCAGCTGGCATTTATCAGGCAGAATCTCTTCCTTATTAAAAAAAAAAGGCAAAACAGACAGACAATGCTTATAGCTCATCATTCATGGGTCCTTTATAAATCCCGTGGAGATTCCTTTCTCCCCTGTTCATCATTAATCCAGCGTGGCAGAATCCTCATCCTGCTTTGGAGACAGCACTGCCAGATTGGCAGTCACTGGACATGACTGGCATCTTGCCAAATTCTAGTCTCATTATGAGCAGAACAGATTTTTCTTACCTCAGGACTCAGTGTGTGAGTTTGTGGGTGAATATTCTTTGCACCAGATCTACTTTATTTCATGATGTAATTGGCAACTCTGTGATACAGTCCTACATGGGGGATTAATGCATCCAGCTTGTTATTAGCTCCTGACCGAGAGCCCAACAACAGGAGTTAGTCACCTTGAGCATCAGTAAGCTTGTGGTGGTTGAAGCTCAAATGTTCCTTTGCCATCTTTGCTAAGATGTATTTAACTAATCTTCAGGTAACTCAGCTGGCTTGCATTCCAGCATATACTTGAGGGTACTCTGGTCTGCTCTGAAGGCTCAGTGCTGCTGATTAGCTGATGTGTCTCCCTTCTCTGATACTTTCATACAGAATCCTGTGTCCTCTCTGATGGTCCTGGGACTTTTCAGTCTGTTTTCTGAGTGGATTCAGTTCCCTAAACCATCAAAGACTTGCATTTTTTTAAATGGTTGCTGCTTTTGTTGGAGTAATTTTTTGAGAGTTCTTGGGTTGACTCAGCTCATGAAGGAATCTGGTGAACTTCAGCAGAGTGGCAGGCTATGAGTGGAGAAGAAAGGCAAAGATGCAAAATATTAGACAGGTTTATACCATGTTGTGAAAAGGCAGCCTCACCTGACACACAACTGGGATCAGTAAAACCATAAACCATTCTACCCCTATTTGTGATACTGTGTCTGTTGGGGCCCTTGATCACTTGTGAGAAACTGGGACAGGTTTTGCTGACTGAGGAGGAGACCCCTTGCTCTGTATTTTTGCCTATGGAAAGGCACTCTTGTCTTTTGTTCTTTTATTCTTGTTCTAATATTCTGTATTTCACTGTTCACCTGTATGCAGTCATTTAATTGTTAGTCTACAAATTGCAGGATGACAAGAAATTTGTTTGGGGTTTGTCCGACTTCAACTTTATATGCACATATTTGTGTGTGCATACACTCTGATGCAAATGGATGATTAGTGTTGCAATCTGAGGTAAACAGTCATATTTTATTAAGAGATTCCTAATAATGGTAAGCTTTTGCTTTAGACACCAGAAAACATAAAAAGAGGTATTGTGATAGTTCATAGTAGAAACTAATGAATGGTACATGTGAAATGGCTAGACTTTGTTCCTGCTTATGAAGTCTTGCTCTACTCCTTCCATGTATCAAATACAAGCATACATTAGCTTTCTTAATGATAAAAAATGCAGATACCATTATTACAAAGCATTTGTATTTCAAGTCAAGAATACTTATTCACGAATACTGCTTCAAAGCTCACTGAAATAATTGAGAGCACTTTTAATGATGTAGTTTGTGTTTCTGTCTTAAAAAAATCAGTGAGTTGAATATGAATGAGAGGATAGTATTTTAAGTACCTAAAGTATTTTAAGTACTTAAAAATACTATTTTACATAGTATTTTAAGTACCTGAAAAATATTTCTGTAAATGCAAAGACTCAAGTGGGAGCTGTTGATGGCAAGCAAGGGTGGTGGGCAGATGACGGGTAGAAGCTCCTCAAGAGAAAGTAAGGCACATTAGCTTACGCAGTGTAGATCCTCTACTCACATCAACTTATTTTTTATATAAATACCCAGGGTAAACTTTCCTAGGAGGATTTGGAAATTAAATAGCTTCATATATCTTAATACTGCTTATAAAAGAGGTGTAGCTGTAAAAAAGATCTGGGATAATCTGAAAAAATCAGAGCAATGTCTAGCCAAAGTGGATTTGTGAATACCTAGAAATATGTGCTGTTGTTAACAGTAGGAATTCATACTAGAAGTGTTTTAGATTTGGAAAACTAGGAAATAATAATAATAATAATTATTATTAAAAAAGATGTATGCTATTTTAATGCTTGAGCATGATCCATTATATTTCTTTACTAAACTACACAATTGCCACTGTTGGTCTACATTGATGGTAAGTAATGAGTATCAGCTGCATTCTTTCTGGTGATGGTGTGAAGTACAGTCATATTTAGGTGCATTTTTCTTCAAATATAAATATTAACTTTAGTCTTACTTAAGGGTAAAGTAAGAGATGTTTTGTTTTCCAGTCTCATTTTCAAGAGTTTCATTATAAGTCCTTTATCAGAAGGCTTTTACTATAATTTAAGAAAAAATTAATTATTAGAAATATCTTAGCAGCTTTTTCATTAACCTATGATGCCCACTTCAAATTACATCTAGAATGGGAATATGTAGTAATTTTCGTGATTATGGCTTAACTCTTTTTCTTCCCTTCTTTAAATAACATTCATTAACAAAACCAGTTTGTTTGTTGCAAGTGACTTTAAAATATTGCTGTGCTGAAACTAACCTTGATCAGGGTATGGTTAGTGTGGGAAAACAGCTGCTGTCTTTTGTTGTCTATAGGAGGGATGAACGGTCAGAATGCAGGCCTGGCAGTGGGTCAGCTGGATTGGGTTATTGCTCTGAGCGCACATGCATGTTTTGGGAGGAGTGTGGATCTGAGGGTGGGTGTGGCAACACTGATTAGGTCAAGTGACACAAATACATCTGTCTTAGAGTGGCATTCAAGCACTTTGCTCATAGAATAAAAGTATTTGCTGAGCATGCTGGAGCAATGAGCAAAACTAGTTAGAGTTACCATCAGATGAGCTGTCCTTCTACAGGTTCAAAGCCTGTGTAGTCTCTGTACTTTTTAACCTTCCTGGGGAGGAAGGAATATGTGATTTAGTATCCCTATTTTATAGGCACAGAAAGTATCTCTGTTTTCACAAAGATCCAAGAGGAGTCTTTGACAAAGAACAAATTAAACTCAAGAATACTTAGGTTAGTACCCTATTCATTGGATCATACTTTGTGGTTCAGTCTGTTTCACATCTTCTCCTGGATATCTGTTTTAGTATGGAGATTTGTTATTTTAATTTTTATAATTCAAAATAGCAGAGGTTTCCTTTCTGTGTGCTATAGCATCTATCTTTGTAAGTGATCACAAGTTCTCTGAAAGACATACTTCTTCACTATTCCAAATGGTTTGAGATTGCATATGCAGACAATATTGTCTGTCTTTTGCCATGACCATCTGGGTGGAGCAAAGCTTCTGGGTGGGCTTCAGAAGAAATTAAACCCTGTAACGACATCCAACTTTATTTTCTGACTCAGCCTACTTGGTATACATTTCAAAATATAATGAGGAAAACATTGGGGAAAACAAAACAGAACCCAGGAATGACATTGCCTGCATTGCTATGGATCGAAATTATGCGCTGTACTTTCTATCTTGCCCATTTTACTTTTAATTTTTATTCTTCTCAGTCAGAAAACAGTCACTTTTCAAGTATTAAGTAATAGGCCAGGGCACATAACCAGGGCTTGTTTGTTTTGGTTTGGTTTTTTTTCCCCTGTAATTGATAGTAGGAAACACACTTCTAGGACAAAATGCAAATGAGACTGTTATGGGAAAAATGACCTTTTATGTAATTTAATTTGAAGTTGGTTATGTAAAGTAATTGCATGAATCTTTTGGACTCAGCTTGGGGGATACTGGGATAATATTGATTTAAGCAATCATAACATCAGGGAAGTGAGAGAGAAATACTTTTTTCTTGTCTTCCCTCCGACCAGGGTTCTGTCATTTAGTAGTAGTAGGTGCATGCAATCTAGTTTTAAATAATATGAACAGGTGTGCTTCCACTCCTTCAGTTGTGACTTAATTTTATTGCCATTAATTCTGTTTTACATTCTCCTTATATATGTTCACCTTATGTAATCGCTCAGTGATGATCATGATAATGCAGAACCATATCCCAGGTTAGCAGAGAGATCTGGGAGCTACCAGCTTCACATTTTATAGTGGAGATGAAATTTCCATGTAGCCAGGAGTCTGCAGTGATGGGAGTAGGAAAGAGCAATGGCAGAACTTCTCATGTTGGAAGGTTGGGAATTCTTACAGCTTACTCATTTCACTCCCTATCAAGGCACTTCGACAAGTGCCCCAGAGGTATCTTTGTTACTTTTCAGATCTATCTTCTGCATGGTGAATGTGAGAGGTTGGGTTATTATATCTCTATTGATGGTGAATATTAACTTATGCCTCAAGACACAGAGTGGAAATCCCAAGCAGTGGCTTCTAAAGTAAAATGATACTTGAAGTGAAATAAAGGTATTCACTATCTGGAACATTTGTGTATTTACAAATGTAGTAATGGAACTGAAAGTTTAGCTTCAAAACTGTTTTAAATTCTGCTAAGCATAGCAAGCAGAGCAAGAGCAGAAGGGAAATGAGTCTGGAGTTCAGAGAGCTAAGGCTGTACTGACAGCAGTCTGTCTTGTATAAAAAAGGTAAATTACTGTCCTTAGGAAGCAGCCTTTAAACAGGATTCCAAGGTATTACATCCAAAGTTATGCTAAGGACATTCTGTGGTATTGCCAAAGACCAAAACCCAATTTTAGTATCTTCTTGTTAACAGTTTATATTATCTCCCAGAAATCCTACACTGGATAATACAGTCATGACCAGTTTTCTGCTTACCGTATCTGTGCCACAACTAATAATGCAAATAGTGACAAATAGAGAAAGTGGATAAATATTTTTTCCTATTTATAATAATGAAGCAGTGACTGTAACTCTTGATCAGTTGTTAACCTGTTTCAAATTATTGACCTTTGTTCCTTGCTTGGAGTTGGATTTTTATTGAAGATAGAGGGAGAAAATAGTTTTTGTAGCACAGCAAGTGCAAAAGCAGTTATTGATTTAATCCAATATGAAAGTCATGCAATAATACCTTCAAATTGGGATCTTTCTAGTTTTACCTTGTTCTTTTATGAGTTGACACTACCAGTGCGTGTTGGAGCAGGTGGGAGCATGCAGTCACGTGGACTTGTCATGGGTGTTAGGCAGGGTGACTAACAAGCAAAGGTTTTAGGATAGATTCCTGATGTATCTTTACCGGAGACATTTAAACAAATCATCAGGTTTAGATACAACATTTTGGAAAAAATGAGGTTGGGCTTCTTCCCTATATGTATATGATTGGAAAATTGGCACATTTTGGAGCCAGATAGTTGATGTTACTGCATTGTATATTCATATAAGGTTTATATATACACATATGCCTGTATATATATATGCATATAGTACAAAAGTTCAGTGTTTTTTTGACTTTTGCTTTGCAATCAGTTTTTCAAATAACTGGCAAAGGAAAGATCGAGTTTGTTTCTCAAGCTGTTTACTCAGCCTTCCAGCATTTGTATTTCTGCATGCATTTGTTAAAGTGAAAACAGTTTTGATTTCAGGGCAGATAAAAAATAATAAACACTGAGCAAAGGAAGTTGCAGTAATCTTTAGTCAGGATGTGTTAATATGGACTAAATTAAAAATGCATTGATACAGATTTGCTGGCTTTTGTTATTTTTAAATTTTCATTTTTCATCCTGTGACAGCTCCTTTTTACCGTTAGCTGGAACTGTAGTGAGTGTGTTTCCATCACCATGCCATGATTGCATTGCTGAGGTGGACACTAAGCAGCCTCTTTACCTATTCGTATTTAATATGCCCAGAGGAATAATGGGTCCTGTGCAGAAGATGTCCTGTTTTGAGATTTTGCACTTGTTACTGTAAAGTCTGCTCCAGTCCTTTCCAGAAGCCTCATTCTGGATTTTCTTGAGGATTGTATTAGTCTTTATGTTACTGATACAAACTGTCACTTGCTAGTGACCAGTACTGGGGAATGTGAATTAATATTACATGCAGTAGTGCTGAGGTGATGGGAGACTGGGGATGTAGAAGGGAGCTGTGTAACTGTTTTTCTGCTGCAGGACTAGATGAAAACATGTCCCCTGTGCACAGTTGCACAGGAGAATACAGCCTACTTAACCCTTTCCCCTCCTACCACATACCTTCAAGTGCACTGAAATCTGTATTTGACATGGATGATTTGCATTTGCTGTGATATGTACACATAAAGTACTTCTTGAGAGCTGTGTTGTAACTGATTTCACCTAAATCTTTCAGTCTTAACCTTTATCTTTTCTTAACTTCATTTATCATGTTATCCTCTGCCTTTTTAAACACTCCTGCTTTCATCTGTGCAAAGTCTCTCTCCTGAGGATAAAGTTTGCCTCTTTTTCTCTATGACAATTCTGCCTTGCACTTCTTGTCCTTTCTATGTCGACTTTAATTTCCTGCTACTGCCTTATGAACTGAGTACTTGTCCTTTTGCTCCCTCTTGCATCAGTTTTGACTGTTTTACTTCTCTGGTGACACCAGTCTTGGCCACCTATTTGCTGGCTTTTCTTATCAAATTGGTGTAGTGTAGTTTCTAACCTGAAGATGGGGAGGGCAAAGCTCTGGCACTGTGCTCTGTGTTTTAGCCTGCTGAATGGACAATTGATTTTCTAACTAATCTTTACTTTCTGAAACAAGACCAGGTTGGGAGAAAAGCCACTTCCACTCACCTTGGTTTGCACCTTTTTATCCAAACCTTTATTAGCTTGTGTGCCTTCAGATTGTAGGCTACTTTGAGCCATTTTCTGCTTATGAAGTGCCAAACATGACTTGACTCCATTAGCTGCAAACTAATGATTACACAAATGGCACTAAATGACCCAGGGCTGACAATAGCTTTATCCCTATGTATTTCTGGGGCTTATACTGTTGAGTTATCCATCCCTTTTGCTTGGAAGTTCTGAAGCCTTTACAAGGTAGAGTACTGAGAAAGAATGCTGTATATTTTGAGTAAGTTCTAATGTACAGATGGATTCCTTACCAGCATGAGGCACAATATGTCAACCAGTGACATTTCAGTAACGAAAACAAGATGCTGCAGCATCATTCAATTTTTTTTTTCTTTCAGTTGTCAAATTGTTTTTAACAGAGATACCAGTGTTAGCAGTAGGGCTGATCTGTATGAAAACATGCAATTTAAACTATGAAACTCAGAGCGTCTGCTGTGCTGAGCCTCATCTTAATTTAGAGGGGAGAAAATGTAGGTTTTGCATAAGGACTGTTCAGTGTCTGCACTGGTAGTTGTTACTTTTTGTGTCCTTGTTGGTCTGTGATATCTAATACATTTTCTTTAACTGCTTTCTGAAAACTAGGGCATAAGTTGACAGATGTTGAAAGACGAGAACTACTGGCAACAGCAGCATCTTTGTATGTGTCTGAACAACTGAGATCACAGCGATTTCTAGGGACTCCAAGGTAAGTTCATTTCTAGGAACTCAGATGTGCTGATGCATTTTGTTAATGACATCTTCTCATGCACGAGAGACACTGGTGAGAAACCTGCATGGTTTCTTAATACAGTCCGGTTTTTCTAAATTCAAATGAGCTGTGGCTTACAATTCCTTAATCACACAAGTCATACATGCTTATTTTTATTCTACATATTAGCAAACTAATAGGCACAAAAATGTGTTACAAGGCAGTACAGTAATTAATGCACATCAGGAGTTTCATTAATGCAGAATGTTGTTGCATTAGTAACTAACCACAAATTGAGCATCACAAATTTCCCATGTGCCCATTTGAAGCGATCTAAGCACTTGGGGATAATATGAATATTCAGCTACAGAGGTTTAGAGTATTGTGGATTCATGAGTAATTTGCTACCTTGATGAAGAATCTTAATAGGTTAGGGTCTAATTCTGAAAACACTTTCTGACTGGTAGATGCTGGAAGAGTCAGCACCTTGCTTTAAGTGTGGTTTTTGTTCCCCCACTCCCTCATTCTTTTGGATAGTAGCTTCTAGTAACCTAGGTAGTACTGTTAATTTGCCATCACAGTAGCTTGTGTCAAAATACTAATTCATTTCTTCTTTGGCTTCTTGGAACAGTATGCTTTTTTTCCATTAGCTTTTGTTGTCCTCTGGCCCATAATTGTCAATGCATTGAGACCTTCTATTAGAACAAATGAATTTGTGAAACTTGCTCGGATAGATGGTGTTTGCAATGATTGTGTACAGTGAACCCGAACTTTGGCATGAGTCTTTCTTCTGGCCTCGTATTCTGTGATGTAGTTGCATGTTTGCGTGAAAGGGAAGTCAGAATGGAGAACAGACATTATTCACATTCCATGCCAGTGGTTTGACAGTGTATTCTATTACTGATTTTACAGTGGTCAGGAATAAATCAAATGTGGTTTCAAGAAGTCTTTATTTTTATTTGTACCCACAAAGATAAATAGTACCATATGGTGTTGAAAAAAAAGAAAAAAAGGAAAAAAGAGACACTTAGGGCAAGCATAACGGCTTTGTAATATATAGCATATGTAGGGCTAGGTCATCGCTTGCCTTATGCACCTATAGGGGAAAGTTAAGCACCTTTTTGTTTTTTTCTACAAGTTATATCCTCTATAGCAGACGGCATAAGGAGGAGAAGAGACTCAAAAGGCCACTGTTCCCTCAATAAAAGATGTATGAGGGAGAATGAGTAGGAGCCTTGTTTGTAGTTTTTACTGGCCAGCGTAGTGAGTTAAATAGTCTGATTCTGCTATAGAGAATAGATTACTTTGTACTTAGAGTCAGAAACAGGAATTGTTGATCTAAGTAGTGATTCTCAAACTGCTCTTGCATTCCCTGCTCTGTCTGATTTGAGAATTTTTCCTCTGGGCTCTAAAATGTTCCTATTTGCTAACAGGAGTCCAATTTTTGGAGAATCTTTTAATGTTTTCTTTCTGTTGCAAACATTTTCTTTTAGTACTAGATGTCTGTGTATCTTAATAGAAAGGGCATGCACAACTAACTGAGATATCAGATATATAAATGAAGTATTGCACTGAGCAGTCATTCATCTCTTCTTGTGCAGCACTAGGGAAACAAATACACACTGCTTTGAAAAAAATTAGCTTACTTTTGGAGTCCTAGCCTAACTCCCTCACATATATTCCTCCACCATCAGCAGAGAAAGCAGCAGAGACTGACTACGTGAAGTTTGTAAGACTAGATCGAGGTCTGATTTTTCAGATTTTAAATGGTGAAGCTAACAAATCTTTTCAGTACAGGGAAGATCACTTTCTCTTGCCATGATTGGTGCTCATGTGCTGCCTGTTTGAGGCCAAGAAAGGACAAGATAACGCAAAAAGACGTACTCGTAAGTAACTTCTGAAGAAAAGCAATCCCGGTAATGTTACACTTTCCCCAAAATCATGCAGCTTCTTCAGAGGAAAGGTCAAATAAAGGCAGAATGAGATCAGAGGATTGTATGGTGTCCTGGGCAATGTTCTCTATTCCTTAGAGTAGTTAGTGGACTCCCTCTAGAGGGGACTGAGGACTGTGGAGTACAGAAGTCACTGCAGTCCCATCAAGGGTTCTTCAGGGCATTTCCTTAACTTACCAGAACTGCATCTGACTTGGTTTTGAAGGTGTTCCATGTAATGAGTACCATTTAAGGAGCAGGATTGTGGCCGTAGAAAGCACATCTTTATTGGTATGACTGCAATCTGTTCGAAAAATATGAGTACACAAAAAGTGCAGAGTAGGAACCTGTGCTACTGGCAACAAATCAAAAAGGACAGTTGTAATCTTGGATGCAGTTCACTGTGGCAGAATTGGGCATTTGGAGTCTGTGTGTATTTTAAATCCATTTTGGAGGATGTAAGGGGATTAGACAGACTGCATGCTCCAAAGTTGATCCATAACATTCTCCTAATGGTTTGGAAAAGTACACTGCCATGTTGAGCATCATCTTCAAAATATCAGCTCTCTGGCACTATTAATGTTGACAGCATTTTTTTTTTCTTTTGCATGCACTGAAAGCAGTTGAAGAATTTTTGTGTAAGGAATTGCGCTGAAAAGTAGTATTTTGAAATCATGTATTATTTCTTCGAAACTTATCACAGCTGTCAAATAGACAGTTTTCTGCTAAACTTGAGTTACATGCTTGTCTTTGGTTTCGGTTTGTTTTCTTTTCCCTTTTGCGAAAGAAATATTTATAATATGCCTTCTTTTCACAACTGCAGGGGTATCTTGTATTCCCTTTTCCCCCCCATGACTTATTCAGCCCAGGCTCAGGATTGTTATTCTAGCCAGATAGATAGAAAGAACCGTGCTTGGAAGTCTTCATAGAAGATCCACGGTTCACTATCAGGGCTGCTGAGACTTTCATCAGATGAATTGCAGCTGAGTCAGATTAAGGAATCATTGTCCAAGACAGCTCCTCCCTTGGTCTCTGCCTTTCCTCCTCCTCACCTGGTGTGCAGGTGTGACTTTGTGTGTAGTGCCTTTCTACTCTGGTTCTGCTAAAGTGACCCATATTAACGTAGGAAAAGTTTAATAATATTTTAGATCATTCTGACAGAAGCAGGTTAAGTACTCATGACAAGTGAGATTATTCTGGAAGAGCTACAAGAGTGAGAACATGTAGCAAGGAGGAACAGGTGAGCAAAGAATGGCTTATAAGAGGAATGCAGAGGACAGCCTTAATTCTGTGCGACAGATCAGACTAGTAGCAGCCTTCTGAGGGGGGGGGGTCTTCTCTACAGTCAATGATATTTACAGGGATGTGACTGGAAAATATGCATTTTGTAATCCGCTGGGTGACTGAATCATCATCAACTGTAGGGTTTTTGCTGGAACACGTTCTGATGATCAGCGAGCTATTACCTCATTAGAATCAAACACCCAACCTTCTTCAGCTAGTTTCAATTAGATGTGACCCTTGTAGTGGGGATTCTTTGTTGCAGTAGTTTGTGTGGCTTTGAGGTTAATACAGGCCACATGCCAAAGGCTGGTTTGCCTTTCCTGTGTTAGAATAAATTGTATTATGACTTGGGTGGAGCACCCACAGGTGAGTTTCCACTGTCTGCATTGCTATGTGCCCCAGACCTCACCAATGGTCTCCTAGGATTAATTTGCCGACCGTTAGCTAAAACAGCTCCTAGAGACCAGGAATACAGACATTTACTTTAGTGATGCAATTGGATACTTGGAGCGTTTTCTGTGGTTGTTTTTTGCTTTCTTTAAAAAAATTAATTAACTGATTGTTATTTAACCATTTTTTTTGAGAAAAAGAGGTTGTTCTGGGGTGGTTTTGTTCTTTGCTTTTATTCTTTTTTTAAGATGATTAGCAAATTAAATGCTTGGTATTTTGTGAGCCAGATACTAGTATGAATATTTCACTGTGCTATTCAGCTAATGGGGGCACACGTTTCCTACAGGAAAGAGCCATGAATGATTGATGATTGTTTCATTGTTCAGCTTTCAGTTATTTCACCTAGGACTTTTCCTACTTATTCCATAGCCCAGTTTATTGTGAAACTGGTGCCACCCACAGCTGCTGAACAGATTTACAGCATCTAGTAAAATCTTGAGGTCTTCTAGACAGAACTCGATCTTGTTCCAAGTGGAAACATATTTTGGCTGAAGTGAATCCAGCTTATTTTACGTTTGTTTGATGTAGTTAGCCTTTGAGACCAAAAATGATGTTGTACAGTTGAATCTTCACATTTTGGCTTCAGCCTTGTTTTCATTAGTGGGTTGGGAGGGGAATAGGAGAGTGACTCTCCAGGTGTGGCTACATCATGCTATCTCATGGGTCTACTAATGTGATGTTTATACTTCTAAACCCAATTGCCTTCAGCACTTCCTATGCATTGCTTGTGTTGGCTGCCAAGTGTATTTTCCTAATTTTTCTATGGGCTTTACCCTTTCATCATTTATGACTTGGAAAAAAACAGTGAGGCTGCATGCCCGTATTAACTGATACTACATGCAAAAAGATGGGAACACATTGGAAAATGTTTTACATTGCTAGCAAAAAAACCCTAAAGGTTTTTCTTGCTCATGTGTTTAATATAGAAGACTGGGATTAGGGAGTCTTGGGTTAAACTCCTAACTGTTCTTCTGGGACCTTGGAGAAGTCAGTTGGTTTGGGCCTCAGTTTCCAAAAAGACAAAATGGCCCCAATACTTTACTGTATTTTTGAGGTTTTATAGATATTTATAAATGTGTATTTATATACATTTATACATGTATAAAGTGTTTTGAGATCTAGAATGGAAAATGCTTTCTAAGCATAATGCTTTCACAGGAAGGGTAAGTGTATAGTGAGAAATTAGAGACAAAATACAAGCAAGTCTTTGTCAAGTTCTGAAATAGCTGGGCTGAATTTTTATATGTTTAAAAATTCTGAAAATCCAGGGGTCCAGTGTGGTGGACATAACACGACTGGTGAACTGCAAGGACTGAAATGGATATATTTAGCTTTTTATTTAATGAATTATTGTAGGTTTGTGTCTAGATTGATTTAGTATAGATATATTGACATAAATCCTCAGGCAGAGCTAGTAATGATGGCTCAGATGCTTGCTTTGCCTTGCTATAGCATGATTAGGGCAGTGAGGAAAGCACTCGGAGAGCAGAGAAGCCCTGCACCTCCCAGGCATGCTTGCTTTCACATAGACTACACCTATTACCCTGCTGGAGTCTGGGACAGAGCCAACTCTTTGCCAGCCTAGGGCTTCCCCATATGGAAGGATGGTCAGTTGCCCAATAGGATTGCTTTCTGGCTCTCCTGCACTGCTGGAGCAGCACAAAATAAGGTTGTGTTACATTAATTTTAAAAAGAAGGAAGATGATGTCAGGAAAATTCACTGGAGTCATCTGAATGGGCCTCTTGGAAAGGGGGAGAGCTCTTGCAGCACAGTCGCAGGCACTGCTGAATTATGTCAATTGCATTATGTGATTTCTACTTTTTTGTTCCCCTAGAGCTGCAGTAATAACATGAACAGTTATGGCAAGTACAGCTAAATATTTATACTTTGCCTTACTCTACAAATACCCTCTAGTGTCATATAAAGATAAAACTCTTTGTTTTCATTTGGTAAGGATGACTAAGTCCAGCCCACTTGTGGCTTTCCTTATTCCCTCACTTTGGAGTTATGCAGTCATCCTTAGCTCATGAAAATAACACTGTCTTATCCTTACTGTTCTGGTCTCCTGGTCAACAAGTCAAGCATTCTTTTTGTGATTTACTGTTATGCCTTTGAAAGACCTCAATATGTTTATGTAACTACTGCAGCTTCAGACTATTAGTCCACTGTGTGTTTTTTTCTTTCCCCATAGACTAGTAAAGTACTAAGACTCTGTTCTCCCTTTTTTCACGTGCTATCCTTATTTATAATGGGCTTTTCTGATTGTGACAAGCTTCTCTTGTCTCTTTTGGTGTTACTTTATGTTGTTCTTTTGACCTCTCATAAATAATTACTAAATTTATATTTTTTTTGTAATCTTGCTTAATCACTGCTAAACAGCTGCCCTATGTAATATCCTAGCTGTCTTTAAAATCTGGTATTATTTACCCTCCTACATTGTTCAGTTGCTTGTCACAGGGGATTGTGTGTGCTATAGACAAATAAGTTGATGCAGATATATGAAACAGGTATTTTTGGCCAGTGGAAATGAACTTTTATGTAAAATAGAAAAGTTTAAATGGGACATTTCAAGGTTGCATTTATGACTTTCTACGGAATGTATGTATCATGTTTTTTCTTTAGATTAAATTAATGGAATCAGAATTGATAACAGAAGTAGTATAAGGTGTTTATATAGGCATTTGAATGCAGAGCCATCATTCCACATTATTCATGAACATATATTCCAGAAACAATGGTCTGTTACGGGAAATTGTTGCAGCCTATCATCGCTATGTCATTTGTATGGAAAAAGGTGTCCTGGGCACTCAGGAATTCATGCTTGCTGAGTCTTTACAGTTGATAACCATTATGAAATCATGATGAAGATAATAATTATGAAAGAATTTGAACCTTGCTGAACATCTCTTGGTAGGATCCCCAGAGCAGCAGCATGTATCTTGCTGAGGTGATTGCTGGTGGGAAAGACATTCACCAAAGTAAATGGACCTGGCTAAGCCCCTATGTTTATTTCTTGTTTTCACCGTGTCTGCTGGGAAAACAGCAGCTGCTGTAGGAGCTTTATAAGCTTGTGTGGCTACTGTTCACTTAATGTTGAATTTACATAGTATACACATGTGAATGATTTTTGTTGTGCTGCCACATTCCTGGCCCTTTTTGGTTGTGAATCTGGCTCTTTTCTCATCTGTGCTTTTCTTACAACCTCTTGGCCGATCTTTACCACAAGGCACCACTCTTTTCTTTACTTTGATCCCTTTTATAAGCCTAACAATTCCTTCCTGTCATGCAGGTTTACACCTCCTAAACACGTTATTTAATATTTGTCTGTGTGTAAAATGTGTATGCATAAAACCGTAGTACTAGAAAGGTGCGTGCTAATTGCCACCTGCTCCCTGGTCATTTTATGTCTACTTTGAGCATAGTTTTTCCTCTCCATCTGTACATTTTATTTGGAATTTTGAAGGGCAGAAATGAAGTTGTGCTGGAGGTTTTTATGGAACGGCAAAGTTTTTCTTGACTTTGAGGGACTCTAAACTCAGTAAATGCATGTGTAACGGCCTTCATGTGAGAGGTTTTACTAATGTTGCTTTCCTGAAATTATTAACATAAAAAAGATAAGTACGAACATCAGCACCTTACGTTTTGAAGTTCCTTGAGGCACTGCTTGTGTCCTGCTGTTTGTGTAGTGTGTAGCTTATTCTAGATGCTATCGCAGTAGAAATGTTGTCAACAAAATGTTATGGAAGAAAAAGTCTCTCATTCAGTATTGTCTGCATACTTTTACATGTATGTGTCTTGATTTGTCCATTCTTTAGCATGCTTGCTTCATTCATGGTTCATAAAGGCTGTAGTTAAACATAAGATATTGATTGAAGGGATAGATAATTCATTTATACCTCTGTATTGAGTATTACAATTTTCAACCGTTTCTTTTTCCTTTGATTCAACTGTGAAAGTGGGATGGGACACAGAATGGCCTCATTATTGTAGGAGTATTTCTCTGTTCCCTGCAATGATTCCAAAAGCTCTTGCACACTTCATCAGTATTATTGTAATTCTTTGGCTGCAGGATATTTGGCAGCTGTTGCACCCCACTGGCAAATCCTATTCAGACTTCACTTCCATTCACCATTGCCATTGGAGAATTGATTTCTCTCTCCTCTGCTCTAACCTTTCCCAATTCATTTTGGATTGTTCAATGTGAAACATTTTAATTTCATATCATACAGCCATTCAGCTCACAATCCTTTTTTAACCTGTCACCAGGGTAACAGCATAGCATGCTTTCTTTAGGCAATCAAGTTTTTATTTCACATGCTTAATGTTGCATTAAATGTTTGCATTTTGTTTAACCCTCTTAAATAGTTTGAACTGTGGATGTATTTTGCAGGGTAATGAAGTCTCTGATTTCAGTGTCAAGTCTTCACAGAAATTGCCTTCCTAAAAAAAAAATAAAAAAAAAGAAGAAATCAGAAGATGAATACAGTAATGACAAGATTATTAACAAAATCCCAAATGGCTGAATGAGGCAAGCATCCGTAAAATGGCAAAAATATTTTTCATCTGGAAAAAACATCCAGAAGCTTATATTATAATCTTTAGACCTACACTTTAGGATTACTTTTACCTGTAAGTGCTTGTAATCAAATCAATGCAAATATAGGATTAACCATGCAATAACATGACTTTAAGAAGTGAAATGTCTGGCCTGTACCTGTCAACCTGCTTCAAACGGCTTGCCAGATATCTGTGTGGAACTGTAAGCTGAATATCAAGGGATTTATATACCTCAAAATTAGAATTTAATGGGATGATGCAATTGATTAAAGAAATACAGAGGTTTTAAATGCCTGTTTTTCCTGTACCTGCAAAACCAAAATGGCATGAACAACAGGCTATACCCATTTTATTGGAGATTAGAATAATAATGAATTTAGAGTATGTTATGATAGATGATTAAAAAAAATATGAAATTGTCATTTGCATATCTGAAAAAGTGTTGGGTTTTGGTTTTATTTTTTTAATAACTGTGACCTTATTGAGCACATCCTGCTTTTCTTGGTAAAGGAGTAGGACCAGCTAGGTTCACACCTACCTGTTTAGCTGGATTTTAATAACATCTGTAATAGATGTCCTTAAAATGCCCAGAATTTCTGTATCTATAATTACAATTAAAAGTGTAGCATTAAAGGCTTTTCATTCATCGTGTTCTAGTCTTAATTGCATATATATATATATAGTTAAACTGAAGAACATGCCATTGTGAATAAGCCCAAACTTCACTCATTTGTAATGAAATACACCCACTGTAATGAAAGCACTAATAATACACATTTTAACACTCGAGAAGCTTATAAAATTAGTATTCCTATTTGCAAAATAGCATACATATCTAGCATGGTTTTAAAAAACTAAATGCAGAATATTTGCATTACTGTACTAGCTGGAATGTTTGTGTTTGCATTTGATACAGCTCTTTTTGAGGAGTTAGCTGCTTATTATAGATCAGACCCATAGAGCTGACTTTGTTAGAATTTTTCTTTCAACAGCATATAGCTAACTATATAAAGATAGAAATGCAGTTTCTTCTAATAATTTCCAAGCTTTCTGTCCAGTTTTCTTTTTTCCCTCAAGTTGTACTATAAGCTACCAAATATTATTACCTGCCAAAAGAGGTTTGGCAGTGTTTTGTTACTGAATTTTGCCAAAAGGAGCCAAACATATGGTAACAGTTAATTTATTGGTTCTTCTAACCTCAAGGGAACTCTTACAGAGAGCATATTACCTTTTTATCTAACATATTTTAAATAAAAGAGCTGTTGGCTTGAAATCTGATATGCCAGTATAGAAGCTGACCTTCAGTGCTGTTATGCTCAATTCAGTCTTGTTTAAGGGTAAGATTAAAAGTGTAAACATACAAGATTGAGCTAAGACTGCTTTCTTTTCAGCTTTTAGAGAGGCAGATCACTTCTGCATGGTTTTAGAGTGCGTGTGTATGTGTTTAAGTGAAAATATTGAGGAAACATTTTCACGAGAAAAATGAGTCCTGCCTTTGTGTCAGAAGTTTTGGAGTGCTCTTTCTTCACTTTCTTGTTAAGATATTTCCTGTTATGTCCATTACCAAGCAGCAGTAAAAAAGGAACATTTTCCATTTTTTTATATCTAAGACCACAGGCCTATTTGTTGCTACATGACAATGTAGATTTGTGCAATTCTAATGGGAGAATTACTTGAGAGGTAACATTGCTAATTGTGCTGCTATTCGGTATCTTGGAGTCGAGTCTCATGCCTGTGATTTTCATGACACAAAAAATCAGTGATCTGCTACCTGTATTTAAGGTTCCTCCTTAGGTGCTGTATATTTTTGTCTTTGTAACCTGGTGGTGTTGTGAACCTTAAAAGAAAGACTACATGGATATGTCATCTTTTTTCAGATAGGATATTTGGGATAGATGGTGTCTTAAATAAAAAATATCCTGATTTCTGTTGGCTTGTAGTAAGTATTCAGAGGCCTGAATATTTTTCCCTGGATCTGTGTTGAGACTTCTCAGATGACTTTCCTTTTGTGATTATGAATGATTCTTTAATATCCTTCATGGACCAGTCTTTAGTGGTTTACTTCTCCATGTAATTAGATGTGGTGCTTGGAGTTTGTTTTGGCTGTGGCTTCCCTTTAGCATATATCTTCAAAGCCCTTGCTGTGAGAAAGACTGGACAGGAAAGAACAGCTCAGGACCTGGTTCTTTTGAAACCAGGGATGTTTACCCATTGACTTAGAAGGGAGAGGATGACAAGTTTTTATCCTGTCTCTCTGTGGTGCTTAGTAAAATTTGGCTTGCTGCAGTAAGTAGTGCCGTGATACAAATAATTCATTTGTCTACTGAATGCCAGATATAAAAAGCACTTCAAAAATCTGGGGTATTTGTTAGATATTATCCTTCCCAGGCTTTAAGCTTCTGTCTTTATCATGGTGTTGTGGTACATGTTTCTGAGGCTCCTCTCTCTGCCATGGGTGGTGATCTGATATATCTTGGTGACATGAATGGTGTTCTTCAGGCCCTGCTTTCCATTTTTCTACCAAACGTGGAAGGGCTAGTGAGATCTTGTAGCATTTTGTTGTTTCACAGTTTGGAAAAAATGGGATTGCCCTGGGAAATTGTCGTGTTCACAGCCTGTGTAGGGTAGAGCACAACTCCCTTGAGACGAAGCTAGCTTGTCTCACACAGGAAGGTCAGAAGGGGCTGCAGTCATTTGTATTTTAGAGAAATATGTTGGATATGGGCAAGGAGACTTTGGGCTTAGAAAGAACTAACCACTCTATGATTCTGTGATTGATTTCCTCAGCAGGAGTGGGAGAGTTCAAAGGAGGGGTTGGGCTTGAAGGCAAAGTTGTGAGAACCATTTCTAAAGATCTTCCTAAGGTATCCTCTCTCAGCTGCCATACACTGCTTCTGAAGTTGTATTTTGTAACTACTTTGGCTCTTCCCTTGCTATTTATTTGTTTCTTCTCTGATATTTTTTTAGTTTTCCATCTAAATTTTCAGGAGATACCAGTGGGCATAGTTGCAGACACTGTATCAAAACCAGTTAGGTAATGTACATCGTGTCATGTTTGTGCAACAGTTCTACTTTATATTTTCTGTTCAAAAGTTATCTGTGTTTTGTGTGTTAGAAAAAAAATATTCTTGATGTACTTTTTGAACATACTTTTGACCACAGACAAGTTATTGGCTCATGGTTGTTTATAGAATAGGAACATTCACAGAATGATAGTTTTATGTGTTAGCTTACTAAGAAAGAACAACAGTACCATCTTTTCAAACATATGTGTTATCATATTCATTAAATAATAATTGGATGTGTAAGAAATCATGTTTGAAGAAAATGTTTTATATCTCATATAAAAATGTACTATATGTGGCATGTTACTCAAACTGTTCTGTGATTCTATATTATATATAGGTTGTTATTTTTATATGTGTAGTGTATATGTATGAAAAATGGTTTGTATTTAGGAAATTTATTTCTTTGTGAATTACAGAGCTAAGTGTCTTGGTGAAAGGCAAGGAAGTAGAAGGAAGTTCTAGTTAAGTACATTGCAGAAGTGTGACTACATTCTTTTATTGTTCTTATACCTCAATTGTCTATCTACCGTTGATCACTGAATATTGGAATAGATGGATATTTGGGCCACCCAGTATGGCCATTTTTATGGTGCCATGCTATATTGATCATGATTCCCCCCCAAAAAGCAAAAGGAAATCTAAGTACGAGACCTACTTTGTGTTAAACTTTGTGTTACTGCCACTCCTTGGGTCCATTCCATCTATGCAGCCTGGCTTCTCTACTTCAACTTTAGTCAGCAGAAAGCTTAGTGGGCACAAGTCTCTTTTATTAATACTGAGCATGAGGCACTAGCTGTTACAATTTTCTTTTGTTCACAATCAACCCTACTTTAATAATTTATTCTGAAATTCTTCCATTCACATCTGATGTGTGTAACTTTAGCTAAGTAGGAAACCTGCACACATTTTTTTTTTCTTAACTGTCTTTCTTCTCTTTACTTGTGAGACCATAATAGAAACAATGGCAGCTGTCCTATTAAAAGGATGAAAATATATGGAGGGCAATAGAGATTTATCTTCTTTTCAGTACATATGACAATTTGAACCTGGGTTTCTGTGACCCAGATTCATAGTGCCCAAGTAACGTCATAAATACAGGTAAGCATCACCCGAAGGTAGTTCAGCCCATCTAAGGTCTAACTCATTGTGGAGAGGTACCTTTCTCTTTCCATTACTCATAAAGAATAAAGATGATTAATATCAGGTGATGAAAGCTCAGTTGTGTGAACTCTGGGTATAAGCTGAAAGTGCAGTAGAAGATCTATTGAAGGTAATGTGAGGCGCTGGGCTCTGCTATGTGCTGTAATTGTCTAGACATGAGAAATTAGTACTTATTGAAGATATACTTATTGAAGATGTGTTATCTAATATAGTTTTTAATGAACTCTTGGGGTTTTCTCATCTGCTGTTTTTTTTTTCCTCTCTAGCTTAACAGAATTAGTGGTGTTAATTTGTTCCATAGGAATCTAGTGCAGAAGAAATAGAGAACAAAGCTTTAGAATCTATGAAACATGCAACATTTTTTGTGTTAGGAAGAGGAAGTAGTTATCACATTGCCTGTCAGAAGCTGTCCTGAGTACCTCTAGCCAAACACTCTAATCGCATTTGTCTGTCGTTTGGTAGATAACCTCACTGGTATTTCTGCTGTCACCTGGCACTAGTTCTTGTGTATGCAGTAAAGAAGCATCTTTTTGAAAAGCTAGCCACTGTCTGGAAAAATATATTGTTGCAATTTAATCACTGTTATTTGGCCAGCTTCTGTTTCTTATACTATGGCATATAGGATGGCTAGTAAGGGAAAATCTGACCCATCCTTTTCTGAGACTATGTCTCATCCTGAATGCGCCTTCTGTGTATTTCCTGACTTAAGTGTCATATAGAGGAGAAATCACAGCAGAAGCAGCAGGATCGGTACAGCTGTATTACAGAACTGATCTCATTGGCATGAGATAGTTAAGCTCTTGGATGTACTCTTTGTTTTGGCTGCAGCAAGTCTGCAGGAGGTGGTAAGCTGTGCGTGATGGGTGAGCTCTTACAATACCCTGGAACCCTACTTAAATCTGATGCAAGCATTGTATTTTCCAAGATCCACAAAAAATTAAACATAATTCTGTTTTAAATAATGACCTTTGGGATACAGGCTTCAGAAAGGCCAAGCCAAATCATTGGTACTACAAAGCCTGGCAAAAATTCCATACTTCTGGCAATATGATCTGGTTAGTTCTAAGGGGACTGACAGATTACAAAGGGTGTTGTAGTAAGGCTTAGGTGAAAGACCTAAATAAAATTATTAAGCACAGGAAAGACAGCATTCAGTACTTAATTGTTAACCTCAAAAAGCTATTTGGAGGTGGTGTTCTATTAGAAGAAGGTATTTTCAGTTTGGCTCTAAGACAGTTTGTTGTGTTGTAATTTTTGGGTTTTGGATTTTTTTTTTTGGTTAGCTTAATGTAATTTATAATTTTTCGTCAGTTCGCACATTGTGTTCCCTATGGGCCTTGAGGAAGGCTGATGTTCTTACTCACAGTGGTTTTGCCAAATTTCCTCAGAGGTGACCTTACTCTGATGTCTTTCCTTTTCCCTTGACTGAAGTAATCGTCTCTTACTCTTGATCTGGTGCTGCCTTTAGTAGATTGAGCAGGTGCTGACAGGTTTCACTGTCTTACAAACTTTCTTCTTTAAAGAGTTGCTGTATTTCAGTCAGATGCTACTGCCCTTAATGGTGGATATGTCAGTTTATGGGTGCAGATGTAAATATCTGAATAAAAAAGAAATAGCTTAATATGTTTTGGAGACATTAAACTTGAAAATTACTGTTAGCTGGAGAAGCAGTGATGTGTTCAAGAAGATACTATCCTATAACAGGATGGAGGCAGCACTGGATTTCAAGCCAAGATTTTTTTTCCCAAAATTAAAGTTTAAAATTTTATTCTAATATGTGTGTGTTCTCCTCCAAATGGTGGAATGATTTTTCAGATGTGCTGCACCGTGCAGTATTCTCATTGCTTTCAACTGAAAGGAGCTGGCAGGTGCTAAGCACTTCTTAACTCTCTTTTTTTATTGTGGCAACTAAATAAGGGGGTTTGAGCCTGAATTTAACTGTCATGTTTTGTTTACCTTTTAATCTCTGGCCCAATATCTGAATGAAATACTGAGCTTAGGATTTTGAGGGAGTGCAATTGCAGAAATTGTCGTTAAGATCAAAATCTCTATGTGAATAAAGAGTTCTTCAGTATGTAATCTAGCTGTCATGACAAGTGGATTTCTATTTCATGATGAGGAGCTGATACTCTCACTATACGTATTTGACTTTTGATTAGGTCTAATCCAGCCCTGTGAACTGAATGCCCATTTGTGGCTGGAGTGTGCTGAGTGCAGTTCTGGAGCCAGGCTTCTGTTTGTCTTGCATCAGACAGGAACCCAGTTCCTGTGTCCTGGGCTGTTCTGCAATATGATCCAAAGCAGCATAAGTGCAGATGACTGGAATAATTTGCTTTGAGAACTACTTGCAATCTTAACTAAAACACTGATGTTCTCACACCCTCAGTGTTGTCTTGGTTACTTCTGAGATATCATACACTCCAGAACTTCTACTGAAAAATTGTGTGAATAACTGAAATCTTAAATTCTGACAAAAGGGAAGATGGATTAAATGTGTTTTGAATTCAGTTTACAGTGGTTAGTGGCAATTTAGTTTGAGATTAATCGGCTATGAGTCAGGCAGATTTCACTACTGGGATGAGTACAGCAAACCTAGCATTGAGTTCGGATGTTTCAAAAAATAATCGAGTATGGAGAGTGATCTTATGTGTAGATATAAAACTGAGCAACTGTTACCCTATCAAACTTATCAGTAGGTAATTTTTCATAATTTCACCTCCATTTTCAAATTAGCAGTTTAGAGATTGTTTGCTGCCTATTTTTAACACACAAAGGTAACCTGTAATTTTCTAAACTTAATAGAAAGCAAAAAATAGCACATTATTACTGGGCACCATCATTGTTTGAAAGGAGATGCAGGAAGCAGGCTGCCCCACAAGCAGCTACATCCCAATACCATCATGTTATATGGAAGAATATAACTGCTACTGGATGATGCTAACAAGAGCTGAGGTCCTCCCTACTGCATCACAGTGATTTGTTCTGAAGCTCTTTGAACATTAAAAGAAAGTGAGATAATTATTGTAAGACTATTCCCAACTACCTGCAGAATAAGAGAATTAATGAGTTTCCTTGTTCAAGGAAGTACAGGAAAATCTGCTCAGGAAAAGGAGTTTGTAATTTTCCTGTTGTGGAGTGTATTACTATTTTTTCCAACTGCTCCAAGTAAACTGCTATTAAAAATTAAGGATATTAGAGAGAAACAAAGTTGTGAAATTACTTCAGTGGAGGAGAACTAGCCCAAATTTTTTTTCTTGACAATGAAAAGATTTTCAGATGTTTCTGTCTTTAACAATTATCAATATGCACAGCTCAATATGGTTGGCTAATCTGATTAAACACACCTGCTTGCAAGTAGGTTTTCTTTGGTAAATAGTTTCTCTGATTTAGGAAAGATGGTTTGAAGGAACAGATCAGAACACAGACTTGTAAATTATATGTAAAACAAATGTATTTTTTCTCTACTTTTGAGCACGATTGGAATCTTCCTTGCTTCTCATCTTACAAATGCTTGCAATGAGAGAAGCAGCATCTCTTATCCAGCATTAATGCTTGTGATGTTTCCTTTTCCAATTGAAACCAAAAGCTGAAGTAGACCCTGACATGTCATAGGAGAGGAAATGAGTTTCAGATATCATGTTTTACATTTATTTATTTGTAATTTTCAGGGTATGCTGGCGTCCGCTGAAGGACTGCGCAGTCTGACCGTCCTCTGAAATTGAGAGATTGGGCAGTACTTGCAGCTCCCAGGATTGCTTTGTGTTTTGTCCAGTTTGTTAAATGCAAAGCGCATAGAAATTTCTTGGCATAGGACCAAATGCCAAAACTCTTTGTCCCAGAGGATGCATCATCAGTCTGCAAAGCTGCATTCTCTGAGTCTTCGTGAGTCTGTTGTTCCTTCCTACTATAAGCAGTGTAGGATGGCGAGTCCCCTAATGCCCGCCTGGGCCCTGGCTCTGTCTTGAGAGATGGGAGGTAGATGTGAACCCTCACAGGCTGAGGGAGACTGATAACCTAAATCTTTCATTCTCTGAATGTATGTGCTGCAAGCATGAATTCGTTATGGTAAGTTGGGCAATAACAGCAATCCTACTTCCTTTGCCTGATAGCCTTAAAGCTAAAAGAGCCATAAAAGATTTTTCAAGAGGCTTAGAATTGTTGAATCTTGCCTGCATGCTTGGAGGGTACATTCTCCTTAAGG
>JANHGB010019593.1:0-39441 GCA_026283785.1 Coracopsis vasa
CCCTGCCCATGGCAGCAGGGTTGGAACTAGATGATCTTAAGGTCCTTTCCAACCCTAACTATTCTATGATTCTATGAAATGTGAGCTGGTAAAGGATCTTCTACTTCCGAACTTCTACAATTTAATGTGAAAATAGCAAAAAACCACAGTAAATATAGGATCACAGAAGGCTCTGTTTCTAAAGGCACTTTTCAGAAGAACCTAATTTTAGGTCAAAACTAGCCCTGGAAATAACTTATTACACTTATTTATAAGATGCTCATGAATAATTTATGCTACATTAGCTTGTAGATGTGATAGCTTTTGAAATCATTAAGCTTCAGTAGCTTGCTTTGGAAATCCATTGGCTGGGTTTCATTATTAAAAGCTAATTAGCTCATTCAACTGGAACATATTTTGTAAAACAGCTATGCTAGTATTCTCTTTTATATTACAACAGATTATATTGATTCTAAAAATATTTCAGCAATGTCAGAATGGAAATATTTAACAATAATATTGTAAAATTCTATACAAATAGGTAATTTCATTACAGCTTTAGCAAGTTTTGCAAAACCTGGTGAGTTATCAGGAATATGATTTTTTAATGAAAATGTGATACTAGAAATCTCTCATATGTACATTATTTATTTAAATATTAAAGATTATAAATGGGAGGGAAAGTTTCAAAGTATTAATTTGGATGTGTGAGAGGCTTAAAAAGTTATACTCCTAAAGTTTAAGCCATGCTTGGAAAGGATGCAGGCAAATGAGTGTGAGCAGTGTACCCATGACAGCAGGGGGAAGTGGAGGGGCAATGTGTGAGGCTGCTCCTGCCCCCGTTCATGGGGAGATATTGTGGCTGTCAGTTATAAAGTCTTTTTTTCCATGAAAAGTTTTTTTGTTTACTATGAAACTCTCATATTGAGATAACACTGCATATTTTTTCCTGAACTTTTCTTCCTATAGGTTTTATTAATGCCACTGTGAAAAGAAATAAGAGAAGAAGAGGAAAAACAAACAGCCACTGAACACATTTCACCCCCACTTCTGGACCCAGCACAGCTCCACAAGCACCAAACTCAGGTGTTATAAATACCCCTTTGAGCCCCCAAGCACCTGCCTGGGCTGTACCAATGGGGAAGTTTATCTTTGCATGAATACTTGTTCCTAGGTCAAAATAATCATAGTATACCTGTCCAGCACAATACCAGAGCAGCTATTTTGTAGGATGTTTTTATTTCACTGTAAAGTAAAATGCCATTTAGGTTCATTTGTGCTAAGGCCCTGGCTTTTGGGAGAAGAAAGGGGGAATAGGAAAATCACTGACATTAGGCATTAAAAAAAAAAAGTCTAGCTAGATAGTAATCATCTGTGTTGCATTTGAAAAGTATTTGCTATGTAAATTATCCAAACATTCTTCTTTTTTCCCAAATATTTTGGATTTATGTTTGTCTCTCCTTCAAATTTAAACATGTTTAGACTTCAGTACATTTAAATCCCTATTACCAGCTTTTAAAGGGATTAGGGTAAATTGCTTTTATTCTGCAGTCACAAAACTATTGCTTTCAAATACATCCTCTTGGATTTCCTGTTTAGAAGGAAAAAAAAAAAGGGAGGAATTTAAATAATTCACAGCAAAGCTGCAATGTCTGCTTCTGCACTGATGAATGTTTCCCTTTAGGAAAGGCAGTTCTCTTATTAATACAACATCTGGCTTTCATCTTGAGTAAATACAACAACTCAAATGCAGGAGAAAAAGAGTAGAAAAATGTGATTTTTTTTCTGGCATATCAAGTAGCCAAAAAGCCTAATTAACAAAACTAATATCTGGCAAGCAGTGCTGTTCAAGGAACTGCCATAAATGAATGCTCTGGGACAAAACGTTTCAGGGGGACTACTTGGTCACCCAGAGAGCCAAGAGGAGTGAGATGGCAAGAACAGAAACTAGCATGGATTTATGGTTCTGCACATCATAATGGCAGTTATCAGTGAGCCCTTCAGGGAGCCTTAGCTGTATTAGCTGCAGCAGGAAAGCTGTATAATCTCACTAACTGCTTTGTATCCTAGCCACATGCAAATTGGTGTGCAGCCACCCTTCACTGCCCTGTCCCCTTGTCAGGCAATGTGCCTCACTCCTGCAGGACCCATCTTGAGGTTCTCATGCTTTTAAACTGTAGTTTTTGAGAACTAGTGTTAGTGCTTAGAGAAAAAACAGACAATATTTAGCCATTTTAGACTTTTATCATAAAAAAAAAAGAAAAAAAAAAAGCCCCAAAATACCCATCAAAAAATTCCTCCAGAAAACCACTGAGGAGGGCAGAGTTTTGACACACATTCCAGACATTTTTGTCTCTGTGGCTGCAGAGTGGGGCTGTGGGCATACGCACATGCTCCTGTGGAGGTACGAGCCCAGAACAGCATCTGCCAGTGAGGAAGGTTCTCTCTGAATCAAACCTAATTCATATTTCCTGTCCCTCTCCACTCCTATTGAGAGTGCATCGATTTTCCCTTGTCCACCAATGAGCTGACCAGCCTGGCAAGTTAGTTATTTCTGTGCTGACAGTGTCAGTTATTATTCCTGCAGGATGCGAGTGCTCCTGGATGCCATGCGCTGGGCAGGGACTGCTGCTCTACTGGGATGATGGCACAGCTGCAGCATGGGACTGATACCACGGGGACCTTCTCAGGTGCAGGGACGTTCCTGAGCAGTTTGTTGCAACTTAAAAAATCATTGTGTTCACTGCAGTTGTTACCTGGAAGGTGAGCTCAGCCTGCGAAGGAGTAGTTGGCAGGAGGGCAGTTGGTTATAAATGCTTTTATAGTTCTGCTCCGTTTGAGCTACAGTGTAGTGCTTGGATCAGAAAGCTCTCATAATTTAGAAGTTTTAAATCTAATTTTATGACTTTGGGAGGTAGCTTAAAAACTCGTGTAGTTTTTACTAAGACTTACCCTTTTTTTTTAATTAAATCCTTCTGGTCTTGTTTGTAGGATGCACTGTAAGGGCAAAATCCTGGGAAATGCACCTAAGAGCTGTATCTTCCACAGGGACTTGTATCTTCTCCCTTTATTAGGTCTGCTCCTGTCAGCCTTAAAACTCTGCAGCTTCACAGCATGTCCCTATAAGGTAAAATTCAATTCCCTCTTTCTGTAGAAGGCAAAACTGATGCACAGACCAGATAAATTACCTGCCCAAGGTCAGAGCATCGCTGAGGAAACAGTAGCAGGCTGATAAAACCATCTTTATCCCATTTTGATAAGACTGAAAGTGGCCTTTGAAGGAAAGCATTAGCATAGGATATACGTAGCAATGGAAAAAATACTTTTTTTTCCCTTTTCCATATTATCTTTTTTTTTGGTGTTGGGGTCTTTTTGTATTTCTTTTTTCTTCCTTTATCTTTCTGTGGCAAACCTTCACATAAATCTTTGCATATTTTGTAGTTGAGGGATAACCATCCTACTAGTGGGCAAGTGTAAATGAGCCAAAAGTAAGTTTATGGGGAGCAGGAAAATGTTCCAAATAAACCTGTAAGAATGCAAAACCTCCTGCCTTCCAAAACCACAGGGACCAGGTCTGGCCCCAGACAGCCATACTCAATTCTCACTCACCCCAATTACCAACTCTCAGCAGCTTCTGAGGTGGATTAGTCCAGGAGGGTACAGTCAAGTACTATTGTGAGGGCCTATTTCTATTAACTGAAATCCAAGCCCTCATATGTTAAGACCTTATGGTTCAAGAAGCTATTATTTGTTCACTTGACTTTTGCTTGACAGATACAATATTGTCAATGAAAAGAGAGGAGTCGCTTTTTCATTTTGGTGAAAATATAGAGAAAGATTTCTGTTGTGGGTTTGACTTCTCTTTCTTGAGAAAAAAATTGGTATTTTAATTTTTTTATGTCTCTCCTGTTCCTAAACATACAAACACCAGCTGCCCAGAAAAATGGCATCAAAATTAAGAAGACATTTTGGTCATCCTTGCCCACAGGTTGAGGAAGTTGAATTTTCAGTACTCTCTTTTATTCCCCTTCACCCGTTTGCTGGAGTTTTAACCCTGGTCCCTGAAAGCCAGTCAAGCCACTCACTCATCTACATTTTCACAAGCACTGTCCTTCCCCATCAGTCTTTAAAGGAACTTAGTGGGCTGGCTCTGGCACTTCAGTGAATTTTTCTGATAATATTCATCATATGATATCTTTTAGTGCTCTGGAGCGCTACAAAGAACTCTTGGCGAAATATCATATGACTAAAACAGTGATTATTTGAAAACTCTGTAGAAAAGGAAATTAGCTTAACAGAGATTCATGACTCCTTCCAGAGCCTATTCCAGTTCTCCAGTTCTCACCAATATCTAAGGGGATGCTGTCACCAAACCTGAAGGGAAAATGGAGAGGTGCCGAATGGGTTTTGATACCAAATACTGCTGAATGCTTAGGTGGAACTAAATGAAGACAGACGGTCTCAATAGCTATTTACAGCTATGGAGGTCTTGTGAAATTAGTAGGTAAATGCATTCCTGGATTCAGATACAGGAGCTCTGAGATCTATTTATTCATCTTGAAAGGCATAAGATCAAGACAGCATTTTTAATTGAAACATGTAGAAGTTGTTCTTTCCCACTCTTCCTTTTATGTCTGCAGGAAATTGCAACCAGGAAATAGCCAAGCTGTGATTAACTCCCTCACCACAAGGGTCCGTCTCCTGCTGCCTTTAGTTCTCTGTTCCAATGGGTTTGTCTTAACCTGCTTTTCTCTTTCCAGTTAAGGTGCTGGACCTGGAGCTGGGAATATCAGAGCTGGCTCCTGCAGCACCAACCAGCCCTGCAGGTGTTACTGCAAGATCAAATAGCCAAAATGATGATGGTGAAAGCAGCAGCAGGAGATGTGAGGAATTTTCCCCAGTCATGGGACTTTCTCAGCAGCACATATTATTCAGTCTTTCCACTTGTAATCATCACAGAGTGACTTTCTTTACAAGTAATAGAGGCACAGTCCTGCTGATATTGAAAGCACTGGCAAACAGCTGCAGATATCAGTGGGAAAAGACCTTGCTGAGTTTTGCCTCTTAAGTAAAACCTCAAATTCAATTCTTTTCTTCTTGCATATAACCCTCTCAGTAACATGAAAACAGTTATTTCTGTCACCATTGCTCTGGACAACAAATCATTTTTCCCTTTGTTGGGGAGAGAATTGATGTTCATAGTCTGTAGAGGTACCATTCTTTTTGGGAAAAGGAACTCTCTAAGGCATTTTTCTAATTGCAGTATTTCCAGATGCTTAGTAAGTCCTGGGTAGCCCAACTGCACTCAGGTGTCAGCTGAATCAAGGGCTGCCCCACCACTGTCATTAAAAACCAGCCCAGCACTTATGTGTAGCTTGGTCAAAACTCATCTGTTGTGAAATAGTGTGGTTTGCTTGCTTTGCATGATGCTCCTCTGTGGGTTTTGGGGCTTTACAGAAAAATATAGACTCAGATATTCTCATCGCATTTTAAATACTGTTGTAATATACCAAGAAGTCTCCCCCATTAGCATTCTGGTGTGATGGACTCTGAAAAGAGGTGCTGGCAGATTATCTTCACTGGACCTCTATATAGGCAAACCCTTTGCATTGCCCTCATATCATTGCTTTCTGTTAGTGCAACCAGCACTACTTGGTAGTACAAGTATTGCAGCTCCATCAGGAGCAAAATGGATCAGAAAAGTTGCGAAGACTTCTGAGCTCTGACACCAACCAGATATTTTTGGTAAGGTTGGGTGTGGTGAAGGAGGAGGTCCAGATGTGTGCAGTGCTTCATTGCTCCTTGGCTACATGTGGGGACGCTGTGCTTGCTGTTACAGATCAGTCCTGAAGGTTTCCAGTTTGTTATGAACTCTAGGCTGAAAGAACTCAAGTCTCCAAGGAAATAATCTACAGGTGTGTTATCTGTAAAGAATGCTACTGCCCTTTAAATAAATTAAAGAATAATTGAGTACTCTGTATGTGACCGGATCTGTAGTTCTCCAAAACCTGGTCATCACATGCATTATTAAAAGACCCACAATCCAGAATTATTCCTGAAATTAATTATGCAATAGGCTGTGTGATTATTTCTTTATTATTTTTTGACTGTGTAATTTACTGTACATTAATAAAGAGAGGGAGGTGGGCAAAGAGAAATCTTTAATAGTCTTTTTTGCTGCAGTGGTGGAAACCACTTTGTAATAGTGATTGTCCTGTGCTTGGTTAGTGGTTCTGTCTTCACTTGGACAAGCATTATCAAAGGTTCCTTTAAAACCAGGATGTAATAATCTTAATTTTATTGCCAAATTTCTTAGTACAGTGGGCATAGTCTCTTGGTCTTTGTAGTAACTTCCTCTTCAATCTTCTGGGGAAAGCAGAGAGCAGAAGATGGAGCAAAGTCAAGAGCTGAGAAGTTTCAGATGAAGATCAGCTGAAGATCCGAACCCCTCCAGCACAGAACTGTTGCAGTCGTGGGCAGTGGGACTGCCACCATCTCAGATGTCTTCTCCGGCTCCAAAGGTATCCATTAGAGAAAAATCTTTTGCTCTTGCTTTGCACATGGTTTGGAATACCATGGAATCACTTTCCACTGAACAGGAACAGATGTACTATACCAGTGGTTGTGTCCTCTTTGGAACTCATTTGTTTTGGGTATCTTTAAATGGGAGTAAAAACGATAAAGGTGAGACCAATCAAGGCAATGGAACAGTTTTCAGTGAACATTCAGACACTGGCCATTTAGTATTTTTCCCAATCTTTTTAATAACAATTCTTTGCATAACATTGTCTATTTCTGTCATTTATTAAAATCTGTGATTGGGGGGGGGAGAAAAAGAAAGCAATATATTTGAGCCTCAAAGGGCTCCAGCAGGGTTATGTTTGTTTAAATTGTCAAATGTTTATTATTTTCTTTCAGAAGAAAATGTTTATGCTTTGTTGCAGAAGGATATTTTACTGAGTTCAGACAAACCAAACTGGCTTTCAGCAAATAGCATTTGGCTTTTGAATCAGGAGGAAATAAAACAACTTTTTATGGCATCATCATATTACAAAAGCCGTATTATGGCTACAGGTCAGAAATTCTAGTGTTTGTTTATTTGTATTGTGTATATTGAATTTGTGATACATTATTTGACAGTACATTATTTGAGTCCCTGTAGTGTTTATTTCAGTCAGAATTTCACCCCAGTCCAGAATGAAATGCAACTAATAGATGGTCCCTGTTCCTAAAAGCAACTTCTTAAAACCTAAGCGACTTCTTAAAACCTCCGCATCCCCATGTTATGGGTATTGGCCAGGCAAGCTGCTCCGGGTGTGCTGAGCACATGGTCAGCCCCAGGCCTGTCCTCGGAACAGTGGTTTGTATGTCGTAAATGCAGGCAGCTGCTGGCTACTTCCAAATGGGTGAGAGACATGGCCTGCAGGAATTACAGACATGTCCGTCACTCTGGGAAAGCCTCTTGCACAGCCTCCCAGGAAAGTCTGTGTTTCCCTATGGTAAGCATTTGTCTGTAACAAAACTAGACCTCTAGTCAGCCACACTGGTAAACCTGCTGGCTAACTTTTCCTTGTCATGGCTGTTGGGTTGTTGAAATCCTTGATGCCATAGCTACATGTCCCACTAAGGCCATTTTGCTGCTGCTTATCTTCCTGACTCCTTCAGGTCTGGAGGTTGTGGGTGGCCTGGATGCATGGCCCTGCTGTGTGCCACATGGTGGGAGGGCTGTGACTGCTGCATGTGCAATAATTAATGGTTTCTCTGTCAGAGACTCCTTCCAGGTCAAGGAGAGCATGGCACGCATTTGCTTCCTGCAAAATGGTGTCACTAGCCCATGAAATTCAAACACCTTGCTCAGCTTCTCAAGCCTGAAATTGTCCTCCCTATGTGGCAGAAAGCTTCTTGTGTGATGTCTCCCTGCAGGATTGTTGGCAGAGGTGAGAATGGCTGCTTCTGCTTCCCATTCTTAAACACCAGTGTATGATGAGGCTGGCTCAGCCAGTGGTATTTTCATGCATTTATGCTTATCCCTTCATTATCATGGGCAGGGACAAAGCAAGGGGAACAGAAGATAACTGAATAATTTGGGTTAGTGATATTCCATTTTCTCATATAATTATTATTTCTCTAGGAGTTGCAACTGATTGCAAAAACAGTTTATTGGATTTTTATTTTTTTTAAGCATATTAACAGAAACACAAGCGAGGGAATCTCTGTGACAACTGTGACCAACAGAAAATTAATTAGGATTCTGAGTCTCTAGTGCTTGTGTCTTAGGGCTCTTTGCTTCTTTGGATTAAATTGCATTAAATTCTATTAAATAGAGCAGGCAGCTTGGCACTGGAATCAAGCCCACATCTGCACCTGGGTTTTCCTATTAAAAGTGGATTCAAGACATATTAGGCAAGACATGGAAAACATGTTTTCTTTTTTAAGGTTTATGATTTTGGGTATTTACCTACCCTTGGTTTACAGGGGGGGGTTTCCTGTTTGTTTTGGAGGGTATTGTGTGAGTTTTTTTAATGCTTAGAAGACATCCTTCTGTACCGATTGCCGGTCTGGGATCCCAGGATGAATGTTTTTCTTGTATTTTTAATGAGGCTGAAATTAACATGAGCATGTTTGTTTAACAACAACATACACAGCTCTTCGCATGTGAAAGCGCCTTTGTGTACCACCGTCATCAGCTCTTTCAGCAGGATCAGGGAATAAAGCAGTTAGTTAACTTCTCATGTGGAAGGAAAATGAAGCATTGAACCTGAATCTCCTCTCATTTATGTCTTTATAACTCCCTCTAAGTCAGCTGAATTATATCAGAAAGGGGAACTTTGGCTAACGTTATTCAAGATCTTGCACACATATGAGATATTTGAGCCTAGTCTAAGGATCAGGTCTTGAGAATTGAAATTAATGAACATATAGCAGTAAGTCCTCAGGGAGCAATAATGACACGGTAATAAAGAAAAGGAAGAAGAAAAAGAGTGTTCTTCAAGTTCTGGAAGGGTTTGGAGGGCTCATGGGCACATCATTCTTTCTCTCTATTCAATAGCAAATTTCTTCCTGATAGCAATTTCAGGTTTTGAAAATAAATGCAGTGGTGTATCAAAACCATTGGCATTTCTAAAAGATGCGCAGTGTTTTCTGTTCCTTTGTGCTTGCTTGTGAAAGACAGACCTTGAGGGTGGCTACTTCAGTCTCAGGATGGAGACTTCAGAGATTTTGAGCTCTGTCACAGATTTCTCTCCTGTAAACCTCAGTAGCTCACTCTGTTCAGCTTTTCCAGGTAGAAAAGAAGAGTTTGCCATCACCTTTTCCCTGTCTCAGTTCCTCATCTGTTTGTTGGTCAAGGATGGTTATACCTTGATTTGCACTGCCTGCTTCCACTCGTACTTAATCTAGCAACATTTCAGGGTAGATTTGTATTATACCTAATGTGCTGGCTCTTGATGACACCTGGGGTTTTGGGAGGCTACCTTCACGTAGATTAATTTCATGGCAACAACTTATTTTTATATAACTCAGAGGAGCCTGAGCTTCCTCCAGCCCTGCCCAGAAGGACTGGGGAGCCTTTCTGTGTGTTGTGTCCCATGTTTTCTGATGCTGTGTGCACTTCTGGAAAACATTTCTGTGACAGAAAGACTGTTAGCTTTTCTTTCAAAACATGAATATCAAAACAGTATTTCCAAGACACATGCCTGAGAAGTGGTTATGTGGTTATTGTTAATATTTGGATGTTAAAGTGTTTGTCTCAGAACTGTCTTCATTCTTCTGCGAAAGTAGCTGGATGAACATCCTGCTTTCTCACTGCACAACTATGCATCCTGCTGTAAAAAAGAAAGGGGACAGAGCACTGGCAACTCCTGTGCTGGCTGAAGCTCTGCAGCTGCTCTAGGCTGCTCTAGGCTGCTCTTCCTAAACTATTGCCACAGCACAAGGACAGCCCGAGAGACACAGGGTGTGAGGACAGAGAGAGAAAACTACTATATCCCCATGGTGTTCAATAATGGCTCTTTTCTCTTTAGATTAACATCTTCCAAGCATAACCCATGGTTTTCTATTGTCACGGAGGGTGGCATCAAGGAGCTACATGGTACTGAGCGTTAGGCATCAAGCAGTGTGTTTAGCAGAAAGCAGGCACAGTGCCTCCAGTTGACTATTTCTAAATATTAAGAAGACTAATATATGATTTTGATGAGGCTTCCAAACCTTCTAAAATCATTTCAGCTAATGCAGGGACAGATATGAAACAAAAGGCTTCAAAACGTATCTGTACAAACAACGAACCTCTTGGAGCCCAGATGAAGGAGTTTGAGAGGTGCCAGTCCCCTCCCAGGCAGCAGCCTCTGCTGAGCCGCCACACGTGTGTCATTGCCTGTGGTATCTTCTGCAGGACTCCAGCTGATTTTAGAAGTGGTTTTACCTTCAGAAAACAGCAATGTTTTTGCATCTCATGGGTGAGCTCTGCCTTCCCATTGAGCTGGGCTTTTGTTCCCTGTGCAGTGAAAAGACAAGAGGAAAGTTGAGTGTTCCCAATTGCTTCTGGCCTTCTTCATATTTTCTTTCCTGCTGCTATTTATTCTGCTCTACTGCAGAGGAGCATGCTGACTTGCACCTCTCAGGTTTAGGGAGATGCACACTCAGCACCCATGTGCATGCCACAGGGCCTGACCCCGTCTGGCACTTGCTGCTGCAGCAGAGGCTATAACTGGAGGTTGCATAACTCTGACATATGCTCCCAAATAGCCCTCGTCAGCAAAGCATATGCTGATCACATACCTTGCACTTGCCTACAGAGAAGGTAAAGTAACAAAATGGTTTGAATTTGGGGACACTTTGTAGTCTCCTTGAAAATATTTCTCAGAGGTGTAACTGACTCTATAAACAGTGGAAAGCCTGCATTAAGATCTAAACCCCACAGATCTGAACATCACAATTAATTAAAGCCAAAAAACCATGTGGTACATTTCATCAAACAAGGACTTTGTCAAGGAAAGCTTTGATTTTGCCTCTATAGCTTTTTCTGCATTTTCTTTAAATATGCTCTGGCCACAACCTGCCTCTCATTGCTACAGTGTGATGTACCCTTTGGAAAGACTTTTGATGTTTTTTGGAAGCATTTATGTATTTCTACTTCTAGTTCTACAATTCAATGCATATTTTAATTCCTGATTCACTTAAGTCTGGCTCTAACCCAACCTGAAAGTCTCTAGGCCTCAGGAATGACATTCAATTTTGAAAGCATCCCAGACTTGGCGAGGTAAGAAAAACTATTCTCTCATTAAACATAGGAAGGCAACATGTTGTTTGGTTTGTAGTTTAATAGCCCTTCCAAACAGCTTCTCAACAAGTGGCTTTGGTCTTGTACAACAAAAGCATTCCTGGTTCTAACCATAGTAAAGCTTTGCATGAGTAAAGCAAGAAATGTTTACAGTAAGCTGGAAGCCCCTGAAACCTATATAGGAGAAATTTGCATGATTTACTAATATAATGCAAATTCTGAACACTTTAAGAGATCTGGTTGCATTGTTGTTTCCACTGAGTCTCAGATAATCCACCAGGCACTTTGGGCATCCTGGAATAGCACTGAGATTGTTCTCTTTCTTTGTCCTGCTGGGAGGTGGTGTGATCAGTAAGATATAGCAAATCCCTGACATTTTATTTTCTGTCAGAAAGTATTACTTATTGCAAATATTGCCAACTTAATGAGAGCAGACAGTTTACTCACTTAGCTGTGTAATCCCAACGCCAACAGTTTCCAGTTCTGCAGCAGTTTCAAAACCGTCCCAGAGAGCAACCTCCAGTAAGTGAGCAGGATTGGTGCAGGGTTTTCCTTTCAAGTAGCATCAGTAAGGTACCTTCCAATTTGATGGACCATGAAGAAAAACAGTGAGCCTCTATTACAGCACAGCAGTGACAGATGCTCAAGGGTGTTTGTGAGGGACAGAGATTTAAGCATTCATAGCTGGTGAGCAGGTTGAATGTTGTGAGATAAGTATCTATAAAGCTGCATATCTTACAACATGGCAAGTATTTCTGGGTTTCAACTCTCTGTATAAACTATATTTCTGCTGCCTAAAATTACTATTATAAATGGAATATTTATTTATTTATTTATTTTTATATAAAAGAAGCTATGGACAAAGACACACAAATATGCAGGTCTTCTAATGCACATGCATCCCTGGCAGAGCATTTTATTCTTTGGCTGACTCTGCAAAGGACAAAAAAATCTTTTAATTGGATTATAGCCTGTAAGAACAATATTTCTACATAAATATGTAAGGAAAGAAAAAAAAATCCAAAAAGACTTCATTCAGTTACAACTCTTTCCTAGGAATGGATACAGACAAGAAACTGGTGCTGCATTTTTAGCAGAATTATTTGTTCTTTGCTGATGGGCATTAACATAATCAGCAATTTGCGTACAAAAGAGAACTCAGCTTTCTCTCCTGCAGAGATTACAAACTGAATCATCGCTGGCAGCACTCCTCAGATGTTACACACAAAATTCAACACTGCAGTAGGTAAACATCCAAAGAGTTAAAAGGTTTAGTTAGGATTTATCTGCAGCACATATAAGCCTTTTTAACATCAGGTGCCTTTTAACGTAAATAGGCAGACTGGAGTACTGGCCCAATAGAAGTAATACCTCAGAAATATCCTCAGAGCGGTCTTGTTTCCTCTCCTGCAGACAGCTCAAACCAGATACAGGAGCAAAAAAACCTAAAAAGAAAAGACAACTTATTGACAACAGAAGAAATTTGACAAAGCTTCAGTCTCAGCTTGGGAATTCAAATAAGGTCTTATTTTCTCTTAAATAGTTTGACATTTGTGGCTGAAATGACCTACAGCAGGATTAAAAATTCTAGAAGACAGGGTGGAAACACACATTTTCCTTCTCTCTCCCTTTTAGTATAGCTTATCCTATGCTATTTCTACCCATTGTTGCCCATATTTCTTCCTATATTTTCTTCAGCTCCATTTTAATCTTTAATCACATTCAATGAATGACCTGCTTAATTTATGGATTGCCCATCTTCCATAGCATTTTTTTTACACCATTGTGACATCCACGTAGAAAGCTTACTTCACCCTGATGCCTGTCTGTAAGTTTGTAACAATTTTTCCGTATGAAAATATTGTTTAGTTTGTAATATATTTCTCTTTTAAAAATCATCTTTTATTAACAGACATTCATAAGGACAGGAAAATGTCATCAGTACTCATCTGTTCACTTTCCTAACACAGTATTGGAGCTGCCTTTTAATAATAATTTAAAAATAGACATAAACTCAGGAAAACTATATGTTTTTTTTCATCTCAGTTCATCTTTTATTGTGGAAACCAGCTGGCATTTGCAGCAGCACATCAGTTGTGGCTTCATTAAACTCTGCAGCCACTCTGGTGAGTTTTGAATGTCTAATTCATTTTTCATAGCGTAACACAGATATACAATACAAATTAGGCACACAGATAATTTAAATTCTTACAGAAGATATGACCTTATTTAAAAAAAAAAAAAAAAAAAAAGAAGCAGCATTCAGAATAACATCTGCAGACTCAGTAGAAGTAAGAAACCAAGTCTGGATATTCAAAGAATTGCATGTCCCACATGAGTAGCATTTTCCCATCTTTAACTTCAAGCACATAAATGCCTTCTGAAATCTCTCTTGGCTGCTCTCCCTCCCCCAGCAATATTCAAGCTTTTAAGTTCTTTGTTTAGCACCTAAATCTGAAATGCCTGATTTTTGACAGTGCAGCTGTGCTGGTACAATGGCCACTGCCAGTGCTCCAGGAAAATAGATGACATTGAAATGCTTGGCTTGACTTTTTAAGAGCTACCTTTGAGAACATCGCTCCTAGTGTTTATCTATCTGAATGGAGACTTCATGGTCTCACATATTTCCCACCATGAAAAAGAGCAAATTCTGCAGAACATGCCAGCAGGCAACGTTTGTTCCACAGGGATGGGGCTGCCTTTGGAACATTTTATGCATGCCAGCAGCTCACAGAGGCTCTCGTGTCCTGTGGCCACCCTGTGCACTTCCAGTGAAGACTAGTGCATGCCTGAGGGGTTTGGATAAGATGTAGGTGGCTGCTCTCAGTTGTCAGCACCTCTGGTGATTCTTTTTGACAAGTTCTTGAAGTGTGAAGGAGACCCTGATACTGCAGATTTTCACTCTTGTTCTGTAATGGCTGCTGGTAGAAAGGTCTTGTAGAGACATTTAGGAACCAGGGAGGAGATATTGCCCTGGAGGCTGGCCTTGCTCCTCCATCCACAGCACTATATCCTTGCCTACTCACAGGAAGAGGAGACAATGCTAAATTCCCTCAATTTCTACAGTATATGAAGGACTGGCTTTGAACAGAAAGACTGAAGATCTTTCTTAATAATGAAAAGCTTTGGTGGGTTGTGTGTGGAGGATGATGACTGATGGCATTGGTGTAAGGTAGCAGGAAATATGCTCTAGTATGAGATCTCCTATTTGCTTGTCTTTGTTTTGCAAGATGAAGCAAAATGGGAGTGGGATTAAAGTAAGGATTTAATGACTTCATTACTATAGGTAATATGAAAAAAACAAAAAGGAAGTATAAAACTGCTTTCTGCAAATCTTACAGAATTTCATGTGATAACTCAGTATTTATTGCTCCAATATGTGTCAAGCAAATGCAGAGGTCTGCAACCATGGGACAGTAATGGAGGTGGGAGGACTTTAACTCATTCAGATGCTTTGCCAAAGTCCTATATCCATTCTATGGCTTTATTTCCTTAGTCGAGGATGCAGATTTATATGCTAGAGGCCCTGTTGCAGATCTGTGATGGAAGCAGTTGTACATCAAAAGGCAATCTTCACTGCTCTCCAAAAGCAAAACTGAAGTGGTCTGTGCTCCCCAGCCTAGAGGCTTTTCTTTACAACTTTTGTCAGAAACAAGCCAGCCAGTGTTTCCGCTGTTGGCCCAGATCAGGACACTAACAAGAAGCCTGCTGATTAATACTTCAGCTGTAACAGCACCAGAGGTATTCAAAGCAATGCTAAATTGAGAAGTAAAGTAGAAAACCGGCAACGAACCCCAAAGGGGGACAGTCATTTGGAAGTTTGCATTTGCCTGTACTCCTCTACTCTAGCTGTACTTTCTGGAGTTGCTTTCTTGTCAGCCCTGCTTGAGTGGCTGGTTATGTGATTACTGCAGCCTGCCAACAGCAGCACAGGATATAAACGTATAGATGAGTTTGTGGCATTTTCCTCTTAGTTCTGCAGTGTTCCTGTGGGCTTTGGGGGGTAGTGCTGTTGATATTTAATAGAAGAATTGCTGCTGCTGTCCTGTACACTAAACTAGTAACTGCTTTGTATTGGCAGACTCACAAACAGCACTATTTTGGGAAATGCAATAAAAGAAATACTCTAACATGCAGTCTGCCATGCTCTTGACTTCAAACGGAGCTGGAAGCAGAGTTCAGCCATGCATAGCCCTCCTATACTTCTACGTCACTCCTGAAAAAACAAGACAAATATCATGCCAGCAAGAGTAGATGTCTTTAGAGACATCAAGAAGAAGGAATGAAAGCCAGGACCTGATTATGACAAGGTTGTACAGGGCTGGCAAGGCTATAACACTGCATCCAATTGTGAGTTTTCCAGGTTCAAGTATCTCTGAGGTTTGATCAGCCTGGGGTGTGCAGAAAAAAAGTCTGTGATTCATCCACTGTTAATTAATTTATTTCTGGAAACTAATTACAGAACATTTTTAAAGTATTCTGTAATATTATGATGGGCTTCTATTTAGGTAAAAGGAGTTTAAGGAGGCTGGTGAATGATTGAGTATAATTCTACATTGCTTTTCTTCATCCTGAGCAAAGTATGGCTGGCAGCTCTCCACAAATATATATTACTTTTAATGACATGGCACTTTTCAGACTGGGAAAATTCATTCAAGTAGCTCAATACTAAGGACCACGCTTACAGAAGTGGGGGTTTTGTGTGGTGTTTTTGTTGTTGTTGTTTGTTTTGTTTTGTTTTGGTTTTGGTTTTTGTTTCGTTTTGTTTTGTTTTTTTAGTTTCCCATTTCAGAATGCAGTTCTTAGGTTTTGCTTGTAGTGGCTGCATGGTCTGGCACTCCTACAACTCAGGCTTGTTTTGGGATAGATAATGTTGCTTAGCATCTGTGGTACTTTCTAATAAATAGTCACCTGTTTCAACCTCTTATCAAATATATACTTCATACACTGTAGAGCTCAAATTCACTTTTCTTTCCTAAAGACTGTTTCAATGAGCAGAAATGAACAATAATATTGAGTTGAATTTAGTTCAGCATTTTTCCTCAGGCTGGCTCTCTCCTGGACTCCTAGACTCTTTTCCAGAAAGAGCCTGTAATATGTATTACCTTGCTGTGGACAGCTCTACTCGTCTGCCTTCAGTCTGTGAGGGCTCAGTAAGCTGGAAAAAAATACTTCATATTCCTCAATATCAGCACATGCCAAGGGGTCATTTTTTTTCAGCCAAACCCTGCCTCTTACATTCCTTGATATAGCACAGAAATATGGCAGTTAATATACAGGTTTTTACCTCAGCTGAAGCCCTCTTAAAAATGACACTGTTATCTGTAATCATCAAGGAGTGTCAGAAGCCAGATCCAAAGTACGCAGATTTCTATGGTTTGCCTTCTTTCTGTCCAGAAGTGATCCAGGGCTTGAGGACATGCCAGACAATACATTAGTATTTAGTTTTAAAAAATGTACAGCTTTTATATATGCATATAGATATATAAAATGCAAACATAATGTGTATATATTTTATAGTCATTACATAAACAAATATGAAATACCTAGACATGAAAGCATTTTCTTTTTTAACAGCCCTACAGTTCTTTTGAATATGTATTTATTTTTATGAGGGTACTGAAGAACTCCTTTTTTCCATTTGGTATTTCTCCTGACAGAAGCAGATTTATTTTATTTGTCCAGCCATTGTCTGGTACAGTAATATGACTCATCCCCAAAACCCTGCGATATAGAGTAAATCATCTGCAATCCACATTTGCAGTCGTTCATTCTAAATAGCACAGTCCCAAAGAGAACTGATCCTCTTTTTTTTCTTTTTCAGGTGAAAGTCAGTGTTTTCCTTTGGAAATGTCTTTACTGGTCATTGAATGCCTTTCCTGTTCCCTTTAGTGAGAACACAATTAAGTATCTGATTAGATCTGTCAGTGCAGTCAAAAGAGTAGGATGAAAATGGTTGGGCAGAAATACCTTTCTGCAGCAAATGGCTCATTTACTGCATGGATCCATCAGCCACATGATGCTGTTATAACAGTCAACCCAAGCAAAGGTGGAATGATATTTTAAATATTCTTTAATTAATGGTATTTTACTTTTTTCCAAAAAAGGAAAAATAAAAGGTTGCCAGCTAGGATGGTTGAGATGCTTTCTTCTGCCTGTGGGGCTGGCCTCTGTAAGAGCAGTTCAAGGAATAGAGTTTGCTGGCCTGGACAAATGCTCACTCCTGGCTTTTCTCTGCCTCCCTCCCAGCTGTGAGCCCTCAGGACACCCTTAAATGGTGGTGATGGATGTCTAAAGACTATGGCATGAAATCCCATGTACGGCTGCTGCACAGATCTCCTTAGCTCAGAGCCATATTTCAGGACTGAGCTGAAAGGGGTGGGTTGGTTTTGTCTGACATCCCTTGGCTTACATGCCAGTGAATTTGACCCATCTGTTCCTTCCAGTACAATAACAGCTATAAGTCAATCATATTGAAAATGATATCAGCAGTGGCTACCTCTAGGGAGCTCTGGAAAGAACTGAGACCATGAGTACCAGTGGGATGCAATGCTGCAATGCTCCCAGTGTCTAACTGGGATTGCTGGCTGTAGCTTCCAAGCCAGCTGGTGAGAATGTGAAGTTTGGTAAGTAAAGAGGCCTAAAGGGGACTTACTCTAATTATGCTAGAATACTTTGCTGAATAACAAAACTAATGAGCTGGTTTACAGCATTGAGGTCCTATGTGATCCATTAGAAAAACCCCACTCATTTTGTTTAGGGTCAGGATGGAAACATGACCCCACAGAAAATCCCATATTGAAATTCTGTTTATTTAATTACTGCAAATCAGCTGTAAGGCTGAGATTATGTGTCCAAAGACATGCTAATGTGCACTCTTACTTTCAGGTTCTTCCTTTCACTTCATAGTTAAATGACATTCATGTCCATCACAATCCAAAACAAAGGACAAGCTTTGCATGAGGCTACTTTCTGCTGTTTGCTTCAGAAGACAACAAAGCAGTCTTATCATCCACGTTTTGGGGGTTGCTGGGTTGGGGTTCTTTATTTGGCTGGTTTTTTGATTTTCATTTGTTTTCTCGCTTTTGAAGGCACTGATCTGTAACAGCTTGGGAAGTATTGAAGAATACAGTCACCCTACAGCAGCCTTGTCAACACAGATTCATTATACCAGGCCTGTGGATAAAAATGTCTTTTCTAAATAAGGAATTGAAAAAAATATTATCCTGTCCATTCTGCTAGATTCAGTAATATATTGAATATCCCAAGTTACATGATCATATCAGACAAGAGCCTATCGATTTCCTGGTGATGCTGAAGGAAGAAGAGTGACAATAAAAATGTATAACAGAGTTGCAGAGTGGCTTTCTAAGTGTTTTGGGGCTTGTAGCAAACCACTGCTAACATTCAGTATCTATAAACAACCTTATTTCTTGGTTTATTTTGAACGCTGTTGTGCCTCCCTTTAATATCTTCAGTAATTGCTTTAGCTATTCTACAGTGCTTTACATACCTACATGGCCAGTTATTTCATTAGTTCATTAGTTTCAATGTGTTTCATTTATACACTACTGTAAAACTAGTTCATTGAAGTTGTAAAATATTGATGGCAATTACATAAACTAAAGGATAAAAGGCACTAATTTGTTCATAGAAATATTTAATTCACTCACATTTAGATTTATTTAACCTCTAAAAGAATGTTTTTCTTTTTTGACGTTTGTTGCTGTTCTTACAGTTAATTACTCCAACCTGTATTTCAGCCATTAAGGTCACCTTTTATTGAGTGTTTTCACAGACTACTGCTTTTCATAGTATCTGTCTTTGGGTATTCAATTACAAAAACCTCAACTAATCCCAGGAATCTAAGAAACTGTGTTTATCATATGCTTGCTGTTTCACTGCTGTGTATCCCCCTTACCCCAAGTATTTTGTAGAGCCAGATGCCACAAGTGTCACTCAAGCTGAAGCACTGACCCATCAGCCTGTCAGAGGACAGATACAGATAGGTGGGTACAAAGTCCTGGAGAGAAAGCTTGGTGGAAAAGCTCTGAGGCAGACAGGACACCACCTTCAGGGATCTGAAGTTAACCTGATGCCAGGACACCACAGTGAAGGGTGGAAATGGGTCTGAATGACCAGGCTGTCTTCCTCTGTGCTGGGACACTTGGACACTGACCCAGTGCAAAACGGTAATGGGGTGTCTGCTTGGCATCACTGATGCCAGGAGCAGTTGGTCATTTTTCAGCTTTGGCAGGGAGCTGCCAGTGATAAATTCACTGTGGCTATGAAGAGCAATTGACTGCTGTTCAGGGAGTCAGCTCTGGGACAGCAGCAACCGTGAATTTTGCACCTGAAATTCTCTATGTGAATACAAATAAGGCTGTTATAATTCACCATAAGCTATTGAAGAACAGTTGGATGATAATTGTGGGTATTTAGATTCTTTGGAGAAGGAAATTTTCAAAAGTGCTTACTTGTGACTTCCGCGCATTGAAACCCACAGAGGCTTTGTTGCTTTCCGAGCTTTTACCACAGTAGTGGGTGTATTTCTGTGTATTGCTGGATATTTGTGTATGTTATCCTCACTGCATATTTAGGTTAAAATTGCAGTAGATGTGTGTTTGATGTCTCTGCAGTGTGAGACATGGAGGAGGAATTGGCCCATAGCAACATACTTTTTAAAAGTGCTGATCATCACAATGATTTGTAAGCATACTTCAGACAAATATGCAGACACTAAATAGATTACTGCATCTTCCTTGGACAATGTTGCAGCTGTTTGGAAACACACAGCAGCTGTATGCGATCCTTGAGAAAAGGAAGTGCAGAACATCTATTTTCTTTGACTTTCCAGGGCATTTAAGGCAGGCTGCATTAAATTACCCATGTTGTGCTGTCATCATTGCACAGACATTACTAATCTTCCCTGCCCAAGAATGTTTGGAGACTTTGTTGACAATAAAGTCAATAGTCTTTGTTCATTTCAAGCTCTGTAACATTAGTAACCTTATAACCTTTCTTGCTCTATTGATGTATTGACAGCAAAGATTATCTCCCTAGTCATTAGGTGGTTCTGAACTGTGCAAGTTAACATTAGTCAGATCTTAACTGTGCAAGTATGAAACCCACATTTCACCTGTTGAATACTTAAATTCCCACCAAAAAAGATACTTGGGCATCTCAATTTCTCCCTTAGATTGGGCATATGATTATTCAAGTCCAGAGAATATCCTGCTGATAAGGTAGCTTCTCCCATCTCCCACCTTGCAGAAAACTTCATTTATTCTTTAGTTGTACTTTTCTCCACAACTCCATGAGTATTTAATATTGGGAAAAGTGGAGCAGCTTCAAGAGAAAAGTGTTTCCTTGCAAGTGATCTTGGGGTACCCATTCTCCCACTGAAGTTGCTCCTTTTTCCCCAGTACAGTCAGATTAGTCCTATAGAAACCATAGTAAGCCACTTCACCACTCAAACTCTCTGACAAATGCACAAGAGAGATAAAGTAATTCCCCTGGGAAACACCAGTCCAGATGCCTATGCCAAATTCCGTATCAGAAGTACTCAGAATGGGATTTTCCACATCCTACTTAAAGGGTCTGATCAGTAGGCTGAGAAATGGAAAAAACAAAATTTTCACTGCCTCTTCCTGTGAAAGAGTCTGATTCATGCTCTCATATTTAGGACTGGATTTGTAGATTTGGATCTTCCACGGAAGGTCATGTTTCTCTCTGGCCTGGATGTAGGTCTCAGGTAGATGCTTCCTTTGGTACTTCAAACAGAAGCTGACATAGGTTGCTGCTTTTTTGTGGACCGTGTTGTGAGCATGTTGCTCTTCCCATGTCTGGAAACTCCTTCAAGTCCATCATAGCAAGGTAGCAAGATGGCAAGATATGGGTACTGCAAGGCTGAGATAAAATTTCACTCATGGATCTAAAATGCCCTTCTTTCACATTATTTTCGTGTTTCTGATATCGAAGACAAGCTGTGTGTTGTGAGGAACACCTTGTTATGATTGAGTAAATGAAGCATAGTGGGTTTTGATAAGATTTCATTGTTTTGGGGAAACAAATGCTCATCATCAGCTTTAGATAGTTCAAGGGACAAGGAAATTAACAGGACAACTTATGAGGGGTATTAAATGTACCCAATAGAAATTATTTTTTTCCTTTATTATGGTGTGTGCACAGATTCTCAGGACTTTGATGATATCTGTATCTTTTAATCAATTTAACATTAACTCAAGGAGAATGGAAGGAGGAAAGTAGGAGCCGTTTCTGATTTGATATTAGTCACAAGTTGACTGCTAAGGTCTGATAATTGTTTGAATGGGACCTGCATTTGCTAGCTAGTCAGGAGACACTGAATTTCATTAAATGGGATTATTGGGTCATGACATCCACTATACCGTGAATTGCTTTTGATCAAGGAGAATACAATGGAATAACCTTCAAACAAGGTTGTCAACAAACAAAGACAAAGGTGAAAACCACTTTACTATGAAGCAAAGCGAACAACTTTCAGGTGAAATTTCCTTTGTCTGTAAAAGAAAGATATTTAACTGCAGACTTACAGACTGGGTTCAGAACTCAAAAAAAGACTTCAATTTTTTGTACATCAAATAGACTGCTCCACATGGGCTCAATATAGTGAACAGGCAGAGGAGTGCTCTGCCTATTAGGGTGAACAGTCAGCTTTCATTCTTAACTCCCAATGTGTTTTTTCTAAGGAAGCTATGGGTGCTTCCTGCTTTGCAGGGGGACTTACAGAAAGCTGGTAAAGGGACAAATAAACCATTGCAAAAAGGGTAGCATACTTTTCGCTGCCAGAAATGCCTGCTGCTTTAGACTGAACTACTTCATCTGCAGAGCTGGCAAGGAGCCACAAACCACTGGTAGATTCATCAGTGAGTGAGATCATAAGTGTTAAGGAAAAGATTAAGTTGAAAGCCATTTGCTAGAGATCACAAATTCAGTTATGGATGATAAACTGCAGTGAATGCTCATATGACTGTCATATAACCCAAGCCACCATTTAATCCAAGTGTTTTAGGGTTCCTGACTATTCCTGAGGAAACAGTGCCCAGTGTTGGCTCACCATTCCCATCTTGCAAACAGCTTGAATACAGTTAATGAAACATGAAAGCAACTCATATTGTCTCCTCTGATCCTATATAACAGCTGCTTGTTACACAGCTAGGCACCTTGTCTGCACCTTTCTCCTGGGTTACTTCTAATAATGAGGAGGTTAAACTATCTGAGAACAGGGAAGGGCTGGGATCTTGTCAACTGAAGTCCTGGTGGACTACATACAAACACTCTGACCATGTCTCAGTATAAGCAGCTGGTATTAGATGAAGCCATAAGAGGTGCAGGCATATAGCTATCACTGACAGGCACAATTTTCATTACCTGATGTATTATTTAATGCAATGCTCAAACTTTGCTATCACTGCAGTTTTGGAGTAATGACAAAGTGGCTTGCTAGAAAGGTAATGGTGCTGGAGGGAAAATGAAAATTGCAATATGGACTGTGAGAAAAGATTAGGCAATGTAATTTAATCATCTTCCAGTGACTGTATGCAGCAGGGTATGGCTAATTTTATTGGATAGAAGTGTTCAGGGCAGTGTGTCAAATGGGTGCGTTTCAACCGCGTGTGTCACTGATGGTCTCAAAAACCAAAAGGTCACAAGATGTTCTGAGTATGTGTGAGGGGAAATAATTCGAAACAACATATAATGGACCATGATTAAATGAGGGATAGTGAAAATACATAATGAAATGTTAAAAGCCTTTTGCAAAAGATAAAGTGGCCCATTTAACAGTTCTCAAGCACAAAGGAGAACAGAGTGTGTGTAAGGAAGACTAAAGTGAGTCACCTGGATGAAACCCTCATGTGACCCAAAGCCCTAATTGATTATGCAAAGGGTTCCTTTTGCAGTGCTTTTAGTGGCAAAATACTCAGGGAGCAGATAATTTTTGCTGTCTATGGTAGTTCTGTACAAACTGGAAAATGGTGAGCATGATGCTAAATGCTCTTTTATCACAGTAGCAGTAGGAAAGATGTCATTAATACAGTTATAATTCTGCATACGCAAGCTGGAGCTAGTTTATTACATATGATACGTATGATTATTTTTTTTTTAAAGAACCTATCAAGGCATCCAAGGGTTCTTGAAAATTAAAGAACAGAAAGCAAAACCCTAACCGAGCAAAGCAGTCAGAGGGACTGAATGTTCGGTGTGCCTGGACTTCGTTGCATTTAAGTTCAAACGTCTGGTCATCATCTTAGAAAAAAAATACTGGCAGAACAGTATTAATTAGGACATCTATTTATATCTATCACTTCTTTACTTTTCATCCATGCAGGCTCAGAGCAAACTGAGAAAAATGTGTAACAAAGGATGCTGATTCTCTCAAAAATGTTCAACTGCGACTGCGTATTCCTTGCAAATTTCTGGGAACTGAGGAGGAAACCCTTTTGTAAGTAGAAACCATAATGTTAAACACAGCTGTTCCATGTCACTTTTTAGTGTTCAGTATCAGTCTCCGTTTGGTATGAATGTAGTTATCTCATTAGCAACTCAGAAGGTTAAATCGCTCTTTCAAAGCTAAGCCTTTAGAATAAAAACATTTTCAGTTCACTGAAACCCAGAAGGCAACACAGCAATAGTGAAGCCCTCTGTGTGACATCCTTCCTCCTCCACTGTGCTTGCAAAATCTGAAACCATTTCTGTAAAGAATCTGTTATTGAACTTGGTTATAAAATTCATTGGAGGGAAACGCAAATGGCTGCTAATTTGCAGGAACAGAAAGAGAAAAGACCCATTCATTTCTATAAGACGCAGTGATGGATCATGGTATGACATTCTATTGGGACTGGAAAGAAATAAGCTCCTCTTAGCATGGATTCAGTGATTATTTATGACCACTAACATCCATCACCAAAAGGGCAGGGTAGTGTTTTTGGTACTGCATCATTACTTCATTACTGTGCCTATTAGAAATGCACAGGAGTGGAGTGAGTGGAGAGCTGTCTGAGAGCAGATTAACATACTGAGTTTTTGGACTGAATCTTCTTTCATAGACTGGAAAAGCATTGCATAAGAAAATTGTTCATTTCTTTAAAGTTTTAGAGGGGGAGCTGTGATATGTGAGAAACAGATCCACTTGGCTTTATAGCATATCCTAGGAAATACTCACACAAAGAAAGCAAATATGCTGCATAGCCCACATTTCTTCCCATGTATGTCACCTGGCCGCTTTTCCAAAGCACATGCATATAAAAAGGCTGTGCCAGGGCTGGCAAGAGGCATACTGAGAGGTAAATCTTCAGTGAAAAGAGTTGGGAATTTGCACAAAAGCTATCTATGGCTTGCTCAGGATCACTACCCTGCATCCCAGATCAGCTCAGGGTTACAGGAACAGAATAGAGCAGCTAACATATGAGAAGGCTGCATATGCTCTGTCACACCTTGAGGTTAGGACACAGGAAGCACAGCCAAAACAACTCTTTTTCATCTGTAATCTCTAGTAAGTGCTAACAAACCTTCAGAATGGCAGAAGGTATGAGGTGGGGGGCCTCAGTATGTATAGTTCAGTGTAACATTAGATAAGTCAGTGTTAGTTTGCTGTGGCCAAAGATTTAGCTCCTGGTAATGAATGTTGAAAATTGAAAAGAAAACAGAAAAAAAACCCCACAAAACCTCCTTCATCAAGACTGCCAAATTAAAAGACTTATTATTAGCATTGCAATAACCTCATAATATTTTACATCAAGTCAAAATAACTTTTTTCTTCTACAGCAGCGGATTATCTGTCCTTTCTGGTATTACTGTTCTTGCCATGTGCTCCCTGTCACTTGGGACTAGGATACAGTGAGTGGAAAGATGATGGCTTTGGAAAAATGACTCAGCCAGTGCTCATTTGTAAACTGACAATTGTATACTGGAAAACATGAAGAGGAAACCAAGTTTGCTTCGTAAACAGTGGGAAATATCAGCAATATCTGATGCAACTGTTATGTAATGCCTGAGTGAGACACTGATTTCTGGGCAATGCCTGCAACACTGTTAATAGAAACATTAAAAACCAGAATGTCAAAGAGAAAAAGCAATGTAAGTAAAGGGAAAACCAAGCAAAACCCTATAAACTTGAGAATGCAGAGGCTACTATAACAACTCACTGAAGAGAATTACATAGGTATTGAACCCAAAGAAACACAAGAAGCAAGTATCATGCATCGAGAAAAAACAATTCTCCGTGCTCTCAGTTCCTTTTTATGAGAGCTTTGGTTGACTCTTAAAGATGGGCTAGCTATAAGACTGGGCCAAAGCCTGCCTTGCTCCCTGACTGCCTCCCACAGTCTGGGGCGGAAACATGGAGCAATCACACACATCTGCTTTGGGTGGTCACTCCCTGACCCTGTCACCCAACAATTCTGTCTCTCTTAGAGGTGTGAAATGCAGCTGCCCCTCAGTTAGGTCCCCATAGGGACTGCACAGAGTGGTTGGCTATTAACAGGGTGGGATAAGTTTGTTGCTGGGGTTACTTGGGAAGGCTCAGGCTTGAGCGAGTGTGAGCACGCAGCACTGTGGGGATGCTGGCCCCTAGCTGGGATATTGCTGGTGATCCCTGTTCAATGCTTTCTTTCGCACATGATAAGAAAATAAAAGTGTTAAAACTGAGGCATGAGCAGAGATTTTTGTGGGGTGACCCATGAGCAATTAGAGGTGATAAGGTGCTTCTTTCCTTTCAGTACCTACTAGATGACTGTCTTTGACTTTGACATGCAAAACATGTGACAGATACCCTTCAGGGCTAAGGTATTCCAATGTACCACAGAGAAAGTAAGTCAAGTCAAAGGTTTGCTTTCACACTGTTTTGTACTTTCAATACAATTTCACCTTGTTTGGTTTTTTGTTTGGGTTTTTTTTTTATATTTTGCTCATGTGCTACAATTATCTGCACAGCTAAGCTACAACAGTGGTAGAAATCAGGCAAAGGTATATCTGAAATGATCCCTTTAGAGGAGAGAAAATGCCTAGATGTGCACAATATTAGTGGTGTCAGTCAAACCCAGCAAACCAGCCAGTATTTGAAGCATGCAATGAATGGCCTTTTCTGTTATGCTTCTAAAATAGAATGAGGCTCTATTTCTGTCCTGCTAGGATAAAGAAAAAAAGTTAAACTTAAAGCAAAGCAGAAATGAATTATTGATGAATTGCTGCATTGCCGATGAGTCCATAGTTTGCCAAAGCAGATCTATACTGCTAACACAAGGGTATTGTTTGAAAGGTAAAGCAAGAGAAGTTTGAAAAAAACCTCTCAGCTTTTATTTCCTTTGACAATTTTCCCAAATTTTGGACCTAAAGAGCATCTGTGAAAGGTCATTTCAACCAGAGCTGAAATTTTGGGGATGTTTAACTGTCTGTGTATAGTAATTATTATTACTATAATAATTAATGGCATGTAGAAAACAGCTCCATCAGCCCACAGGTGGGTCTGTGTAGAGCAGCCTTCCCTCTGGCTGTATGGCTTCTAGGCTATGAGAAGTAAATTGCAGCCATTGTCTTGAAACTAGATTTTTATTAGTTATAGGGCCAGTTCCATGCATCTAATCTGCTAGGAAATGAGTACACGTTCATACTGTTTTTTCTGGGTGCAGCCTTTGAATTGAGAATATTTCTGTGTCAAAATCCTGCTTTGATTCAACCTTTCTATTTACCAGTAAGAAATCCCTTATAATTCTCTGACTATGTTCAACCTCAGTGCTCCCTTAAGGACTCCCTGGAACGACCTCTTCTAGAAAGCACCTCCCGAGGTGATCATCAGCAGTAAATCAAACTACATTTGAGCTCCGTTATTTGTTTCTGAATCAGAACTAAGTGACATTTGCAGCATTGAGTTATTCTGTTTAAGGACAGCTTGAACCAACTACTGAGTCACAACACAGGCTCCATTCCTGGGGAAATTTATGACACTGATTTCTCAAGATGGAAATTGCAGCAGACAGTAACAGATGTTTAAATTGCTTTTCTCCTGTGAGGACCTGCACACCCAGATTAAGTGCTGAAAATTTCTATCTCTTTCTTTTTCATTTGCTTGGCTCCCACTTGCCTTTAATGACCAGAATAATTTTCAGAGGTGATCCATCAATGACTATGTATACATCTTCATTGAGCAGCACTATGCTATTGCTTTCAACAACATTTCTGTGGTCCCTGTCTTACAATTATTCTGAGTAGATAGAGAGGGCTAGTCATGGCTAAAATCTACTCTTTTTGTGGCTTTACAGGTGATTCTTAATGGACTGATAGCCTTCCCAAGTTGATGACTTTAAAACAATAGTACTGTGCTACACACTATGAATCCAGTGTAAGATTCCTCTGACTCATGCCATTCCACGATGAAGCACGTGAGTACAATTTAAGCAGACACAAATTATGTTTGGTGCCTATTTTACAAGACATATTCTCTTGATAAAGTCAAATCATAAAATTATTTATTTTTCCACATTGCCAGTGGTCTACTATTAGATTTTTGATGATTGCTGATTTTGATAACTGGCTGGTGTGGCCATCGAGCTAGACTGGGTTAGATTTTCTTCTATACCATTCAGAAACATAAGGGACCATTGATGCTCAAAGGTTTGGTGCCATTTTCAATAAACCTGATAGTAGTAGCTCTAAACTATTCTGTTTTACAAGTAACTAAAACCAAAAGCTGGAACTTCACAAGACCTGGAGGGAACAGATGAGTAGGAGAAGTGTGGAAAGGAAGAGGGAAACGCTTGTCATGTTGTCTTTCTCCTAGTGGCACTGTAGTGTGTGTATCCCTGAAATGGGTGCTGTGGGTTGGGAAGTGCTGCTGCACCTGCAGGTTCCCCCCATTGCTCCCTGATGGGCTCTGCACATTTGGCCAGGTCACAGGCTTTCCCAGCCTCTCAGTTTGCTCCTTTGTAGACCAATGTGATACTGCTATGCCACAAGGACATTATGGCAGTTAAATAATTCATTAACAGATCTCTTAAAGCTCATCAGTGAATTTACAGAAACTACAGAAATTACAAAGCATTACTTCTGAAGATGAAAAATGCTGTGCCTGGCTACATTTCTTGCTATTTGATGTCCCTTCTTGCCTGCTTTCCAGTTTTACTCTATTTGTGCTGTAATGCATTTTGAATGATGCACAAGAGTTGGCCTCTATTAGATCTTGTGTGTGGCCAGTTCACTTCCTGCATTTATCAGTGTCCATGGGTTATCACACACACTGTCACCAAAGGAGTTCACTGAGCAAAGGTAATGTTAAAGATTGTGAGAGGTGCTTGAACTGGTGTTGGGTCAGTTGTAGAATTTACTTCTTGTGAAGTAAATTCTTCTTTTGAAGTAAATTCTTCTTGTGAAGTAAATTCTCCATCAAACAGCTCTGATCAGAGCACAGGGTTTTCTTTGCTATTTTGTAGCAGTGAAGCTGTACTACAACTGCAGTGGCTCAGGCTGAGACCTCTCTTATTCCACAACTGCCAATTGTGCTAGATGCTGTGTGGCGCATTCCCCTAATCACCAGGGACCAAGAAGCGACCACCAGGCTTGTTACACTTATAGTTGTTTCAAAATTATACTCTGGTTTTGAAATAAGAGCTTAGCACCTAACCTACTCAGCCCTGATTTGTTTTTTTTTCCTTCAAGCATGGCTTATCACCTGGCCTGCTCTGCAGCGCATGTCCCTGGAAAATTTGGATACTTGCTCCCCTGCATACACAGATTTTTCTCCAAGACAGCTTTTCATAGAAGTTTTCAGAGAAGCTTGGTTTGCTGTTGCTATAATGATTTTACAGTCTGTACCAGTTTTGTCTTTTGGACTTGATTCTGTGAATTCTTGCACAGCACCAACAACATCCCATAAGTGTCCACAATTGGAATTACTCAGCATCTCAGGCATTACTGCTATAGGTATTCAATGTAAGAAAATTGGAGGAAAAAAACCCCAGAATTAATCAAAAGAAAGAGCAAGAGAAGCTGGTGCCAGATTAATGCAGACAGAATTATGACTGCTAGACAGCCCTGTTTCCAGCTTTCATATTTTATCTAGACTCTGGTGATAAAGACAGACTATCATTATGTGTGCCAGATTTTATGCATGTCTTCCTTTAAAGTGTACGTTTATACTGGATGGATCTTGAAGGTGCCTGATGCTTAATCTTAGAAATAGTAATTCAAAGGAAATAAAGTGCTCAGGAAACAAAAGACAAATGAGCTTTCTAAAACATTTTTTGTAATTTGATCCTCTCATGTAAACAAGAGACAATAAAACCCTCTGGGAGCCTTGTTAGCCAGCAGTCTCCAAACTGCAATGAAAGAAGGATTTCAAAACTATTTCACAATTGTGTTTGGATGAAACATGTGTTTACTGTATGTAAATGGACAAGACATTCTGTTCTTTTAGGGTTCATCACATCCTCACTGTGTTAGCCGGTTTGGCATATGCAAGGAAGTGGTCTCCTTTAGAAGATGCTGGACAGAAAAATAGTAGTTTTTCACTGGAGGATTCCAGACTTTACACAAAAAATATACTTAAGTGCAAATTTTTTGGCTCAGAAGGGGTTTAACTTGATGCTCGTTTATTTTGCTAGCTAGAAATAATGACAAAATAAGTTATTTAATGAAAGAGACGTGAAGTCAGAATTTCCTGTGACAGTAAATCACTGTTACATTGTTCACATTGTCAAGCAGTACGTACTCAAAATGTGACTAATCCCAACATCTTGAAGCTGTTGATTTCTCTTTATGAGAATTCACTTTAATAGGTTGAGTGCCTGTATATTGCCAGTCCATGGCATAGAATGTGTACCATCAACCTTTTCCAATGAGCTAACGGAAAACCCAAGATCCACTGTAGATTGGTAAATGCTTCTTTACTCAGATTTCTGTGTAAGGAAGCTGTGTATTTACACACTTCATTTCTTTCCTTTTCTGTTCACTGTTAGGGTATCACTTGCTGAGTTAGGGTGGTTTCACTATTGTGGCAGGAGTTTGCATCTTGAACATTTTATCTGGGTGCAACCAGAGAAAAAACCTCTAAATGGGCGTGCAAGTCTACATGGGCCAAAAACTCCTGTGGATCAGAGTCTGAGACATTAGTAGGGTGGTGAAATAAAATCATTTTATTGTTCTTCAGACTACTTTGCATTGCTGTGCAAACACCTCTGCTGTTGATAGAACTCCAGCTCAGGCATAGGAGTTCACCTCAGCTGGAACAGAGGATGTGCCTCATGAAAACTGCTGATGGATCTGTTTATCCAGGCTAGCAAGGGCCTTGTATAGTGTTGAGGAGCAAATGTGGAGCTGGATAGGGATTTATTGTTCCCAGGTCAGCAAGCAACAACAGTTATTATGTGCTTAGGCTGCCGACATTACACTATAACCTGCAAAATTCCTCAGTCTGAGTTGGCTTTTGTTCTCACCACCGTTTCATGCAGGTACTCTGGCCAACCTGGCTGTGCTTGGCTGAAGGCCACAAGAAGCAGGGAGGGACAATGCCACAAGTCATTCCCTGTCTCTGGGCAGATGGATCTTCATAATCCTACTACTTGCTGTCTTAGTGATAACTCTTTTTATTGCTCTTTCATCTTCATAACATGAATCTTATGACTTCAAATAAGTTAAAGATTATATAAGCATATAGTTTGTCACGAAATTTTGCTCCATGTCATGAAAATACTTTTTTCTTTTTTTTTGTTCTGTGTAAATATTGAACATATTGTTTAGTTTCTTGCTCTGCTCCAGTCCTTTGCTACTGCTGTGTATAGTGAAGGGGAAAAAATGCAATCTTTGTTTTTCTTTTCATAGCTTTATTGCTGGGATGCTGTTCTGCTCAGTGATCACAGTTTGAACTACATGGGCATCTTTTCCTGTTTGATATCTCTGAATCTAAATCTCATCTAAATCAATCAAAATACTGCATAGTCACCAGTCTAGCAGTTTTAGAGTGAGTAAATCTCAATTCAAATATTGCACTAAGTAAGAGTCTTACAAATATACTGATTCCCTAGCACAGTCCACTGTTACCCTTTTTGATGTTAAGAGTATTATGGTACTGCATAATTTTTCTCTCCAGGCTTAAAGCAACTGGGTTTGTGAGATACTATCAATTCTTGCTGGAATCAGTGGGAGCCGAGAGTCCTCAGAACCACAGAGTAAAAACTGTGCCATTTAGGGGTAAAAACTATGGGACAGGTTTACCATGTGTAAATGCAAACCAGAATGGCCAAAGCAAAGATGTTCCAAGTTCTGAAAAGTCTGAAAAAAGCTCAAATTTCCAGTTAGGCCAGCTTCTGAGAGATATTAGATATATCTACAAAAATATTTCAATTTGGATCAAGAATGCTCTTGAAGCAGGTCTTCTGATCACCTTGACCTACTGTGCTCTGGTTCTACCTGCACAGTAGTCTTGGAGCGCATGACCTGGGCTCCTTCTGAACACAGATAAAGCAGAAAGCAGCTCTAGAAGGGCACCTGATGTTTTCCAACAGCTATTTGGCATTCAGTCCACAGGATCAGGCTGCAGTTAACTTTAAGTAAAAGCCCTGAGACACATAGAACATGGTGTTAGGTCCTCAGAGCACTAATTGCTTTGATCCGAGTATCCACAGCTACTACTTCCCACTAGTGCTGCTACAGTTATCACTAACTTAAGCTTGAGTTTCAGAGACGCAGAGTATTCCTATTTGCCACTAAAATCAACTGTAAATGCTCATCACTTTTGTGAAAATGAAAAGGATGTTCACATTCTTGAAATTATATGTCCTGTGAAAGATGTCCAGCTTTTAAACCTGCCTAGAAATTCCATTCTCTTTCTGTTAATGGAGGAACAAAGTCTGGGGTGAGGGGGGAAAAGATTCTCAGGGTTTTTTTGTGATGCATCTGAAATTCGTGTATTTGTTTGATATGTTACAGTACTTTAAAGTCTCAGGTATTCCGTGCTATTGTTTTCAAACTGCTTTTGCTGATTTATTTGGCTACCTAGAAATTCAGCACAACAATGAAAATCTTTTAAAATAGTAAACATAACTAAATACATAATAAATGCATCATTAGGAATGTCTACGAAACCCTTTTCCAATGGATCACAATGTCAGCTCTTTCATATTCATATGGTAATACAGGTCATAGACTATCCAAGAGAGTAAAATTATTTTCAAATAACATGTGAATACTTATTTAGCCATGCATTGGGCAGATACTGTGAGTCTCGGTACAAAACTGATGCAGCTTGAAAGAAATCTGTTTAGACATTAGGATGCAGAAATTAGTACCAACAGCTAAACATAGATCCTTTTCATATCTTATGGCATTTGAGTAGCTCTCAAATAGCACAGTGCATCTTGTAGAACAATTTGGTCTTGTTTTTGGTATGGTTTTTATTGCTCTGTACTTTCCACTGTTTCCCTTCCATCTTATTATTCTGATCGATCTGCCTCTTCTTCTGTGTATTAATCACACTAAAATATGGAATTTGCAGCATCTGGCTGTTCCTGGATATTTCCTGTTCTCCTGGCATCTGTTCTATTCCTTTACCTCCTCTAGATGTTTTGTAATCTTTTACTCATGAACTACAAGCCAGATTTGGGGATTTTCACCCCTTGCTGCTCAGCCTCCTTTGTAGAATTGAAGGATGAGATCCACAGCTTCCAAGCAGCTTGAAGTATCTCTGCTGGAATTCTGGCACATCACCTCCTTCATGGCCTGAAGTACCGAAGTAAATAGTCTGAAATTGCTTTTAATTAAATGTTCAGCATAAATGATAGCACAGTTAGTTATCAGACTGGCTAACAGAGGTTAAACCACAAAAGTGCTAAAATTAGCTTTGCACTGGATATACTTTTCGAATATCTTAGCTAGGCTGAATTTCTCAGGAGAAGGCAAAGTTTTTATTTGAGGGCTAATGGGTCTACATCAGCACAGCTTCTCATTTCATCAGGCTCATTTGCCCTCGCTGGCCCCCCCAACTAGTGGCAGAGAAGGATTTGGCAGATATTAGGTAGAGCGTGTTGTAGCTAGTAACATTAGCTCATTTTATGGCAAAAATTTTATTTCACATATATTCTGCTTCATCTTTTCGTATAATATAAGACTCAAAATACAGTGTCTTTACAGATGTATAGAAGGAAACTGTAACTGTAGAACAGGCCTCTGCATCTGTTAATCAGGGCAATGTTAACACAAGCAGCCAGTTTGGGTGCCATACCTAATCGAGTTTTATAGGCATGAATAGGACATACATCCCCTAAGGTTTAGTAATCTGCAACAGTACAGTACTTTGTGGTTGCCATGGGCTGTGTCTGTTAGTGGAGTCCAGAGCCAGTGTAATGTACCTGCTGTTGACTCTAAGGCAGAAGTGAGCTTCTCTTAATCCAGTCAAAACAGTTCATGGCTTTGCTAGCAGACGATCATGATACATCCCTATACACCTATATACATATATCTATATACATATACAAATTCCATGTAATTTTATGAACTTGTCAAACACTATAAAGGCTGGGGAAGCTGTTGGCAGTGGGGATGGGTAAGAGACATGGAAATAGGTCTTAAAAGAATGGTTCAAACTATCCACATCAGAGGATGTGAAAGGGAGACTTGGCGCAGTGTAGGCAGTGACCACATCTGTCAAATGTGCACAGTAAAATTATGCTAAAACTGCTTTCCCAGAAATGCCCCAGCAAGTCATTCTCTCATGACTGCCTCCTATTAGTCATCATCCTGAAACAGTGAACCTGAAAAAGCAACTGAGATGCAGGACTGAATGAACAAATACATCAGAATGGCCATCTGAATATATCTGTGATGGCAACCGCAGCAAGAAAAAAATGTTTAAAAATAAACAATTAAGGTTATATGACCTTCCAAGTCTTCTTCCATTAAAAATTGGCTCAGTAGTTCTCCATTATATGGCTGAAAAGCTAAACTAAATCCATTTATCAACGTGCAGCCATCAAGACTCTGCTCAGGTATCAAAAGCCTGGAGATGTTTTAACTGAGAAATCTACTTTATCAGTGCTATTTGGCAATTAGAGAAAACTGCGGTGTGACATTTTAGCTTTTAGTTGTTTTCATTACTTATTTTTATAATCTTTCTTACTCAGCTGTTACTTTTCTTTAACCTGGAACCTTTTTTGCGTTTTAGAATTTGTTCAAAGTCCATTGCTTCTAAAGCTATAATTAAGTAAAATAGCCAAGTAGAAAACTGATGCAAAAGCAAATAGTTCTGAAATATCAGTGACTGTAGCCTACAACAGCAAAAATACTATGGACTTTAGTCAACCAGTCACTTTTAATTGATAGTTGCTAGGCCGTATTTCAAAAATTCAGTGAAATGAATAGCATGCAGTTACTCTGACCTTGCAAAATAAATAGCAATTCTCTGAAGACACACTAAAAACATATAAGGAAGTAGAACTGTTGTCTCTATTTTAAACAACATTTCATTCAATGGAAAAAAAGCCAAGGAATACATTTTTCCAGATGATTTAAGATGTAGTATGCTGATATTTGTCTTCCAATAACAACAATTAAAATAGCTTGCTTGTGTAACCAAACTGTAGACATTATTTTCACTATTAGCCCATACTTCTTTAAACAGTATTAGTTGCTAAAGAAAAGAACGGAAGTTCCTTCTGAAAAGGATTTGTGTGGGGATTTCTGCCCATTTCCTTTCCAAAACCTGCTACCAGGATGGTTATTAGTGATATGCTCACACAAGAAAGTTCAGCTCAGAACTCAATACATAAGTCTTCAAACCTGAAAAAGCAAACTGGTACTGAAGTCTTCTCAGAGTGTTTTGAAGAAGCAGGGTCTGACGAGCTGTAACATCTTGGGTCTTGAGTCAATGCTGTCCTAAAAGCCAGAAATATGCTCAGGTATAATTTTTAAGTTTGTACCTTTTTATCAATAGCAGTGCTTAAAAACAATTCCTTAACAAATCATTAAAACTCTGTTGCTTAAACACAAATGAAAGCTTGTTTTGATTAAGGAATGCTTTGCAGGCTCTAGATATGTATTTGATCCTCTCAGTTTAATTCTACCAGTAATTTGCCAAAATATATAAATAAATAAGAATCTCAATAAATATGAATATCTTCTGTGATGCAGATGAAAACAATTGTTTTGCTTTAGTGCAGGAGGCTGCATTCACACTCAAAGAATGAATGATGATGCCGCTTGGATGAATAAATAGATGATAGTCATTTCAGCCTTTGCTGCATTAGGAGCAGTGGAAAAGAGATGCTCACCAAATCTGAAAATGCAGAAATAAGAAAAACTATATTTTTTTCCCCTCAGCATTTCAGTTTTTCAATAGAAAGATCTAAAAGTATCTTTGTAGAATGATGACAGAATTCCCTTCAGAGAATAGGGCTGAACCTCCATACAGGTGATCAGAGAAGCTTCCTGAACACTTATGACAGGATCTGTATTCCTGTCCTACTGAGGCAAAAGTGGTCATGTAAAAACCAGTAAAACAAGACAGTGTCTTAATGGCAGGTGGGCATTATTAAAAAGTCTATTTGCCAGTGTGTACCACTCAGTAGTATGAAGTTCTTAGCCTACATCTTTACCCAACTTTGTTGCGCAGCTACTGCACAGTGATGGTTCTTCAGTTATTCTTGGCTACTCATAATGTCTAAGGAACCATGGAGAGCGGTTCCGGGGCCATTCTACATTATACCACTAATGAACTGCTCAGCTCCAGAATTTCCAAAAGACAACCATACTGTTAAGGAAACTTTTCCTCCTGTTGTAGGCATTATGGTCCTATGCATCTGAGCCACTGTTTCTAGAAGTACTGTTTTTTAACTAGTGACTGTGTTTCCTTAGAGAGCAGCTCAGACCCACAATTCCAATAGAAATCAGCTCCACTTTTAGTCATCACCTCTTGAATTAATTAGCTCTCTTGGGCTTCTCTGACTTGCTTGGTAGTTTTATGTAAAGAATGCCTTGTTAGACTGGATTAAATAAATCTGGTATTTTTTTTACCAGTTCCTAAATCAGAAATATGCAGCAGTTAATACAGCTGCCATTAAAAATGCTACCATGCCTCTTCATTTTGACAAAAAGAATTATTAAGGAGAGCAGGGGTCATGTACATTGCAAATGCGCTTCTGCTAAAGCAGCGTATTCCTGGAGGAATAAACACAGACAGTACTGAATTACTTTGTCATCATTAGAAATTGTCAGACTCCCATAATATTCAGGAAAGCAGACAGGTTGGCAGCTGCACAGAACCCGAAAAAAGTGCTCACACTGAAAAATGAACTTTTTAGTCCAGTGCACATAGCTTGCTTCAGCTATTAGCGATGAATAAGATGGGCTGCTGGGAAGGCGTACAGTATTCAGCTATTTCAGTGGGTAATGTGGAAGAACGTTTGCTGGCAAAAAGACTCTTCTTGGTGGACTCTTCTTTTGCACCTTAGTGAGTTAATTTCTCAGTGAATGGCTAAGGAACATCTTTTCTTTTGAGAAAAACTGATACCTAAGATAAATAATTTTCCACAAAAAAAAACAAAACTAGAAAACCAGACTCATACGTACTAACAGCCCATTTAAGTGCTGCAAAATAAAAGCTTCTATGATTCATATTTTTTTAATTTAAAAATGGCATGTGGTAATGACAGTCATTTTTAAAGAAAAATGATTCATTTGACAAATGTGCATTGAAGAAATGCTAATATGTACTGTTGCTTCCTCTTCCTCATCTGATAAGATGCTAGGTATAAATTTTAGCTTGAAAAGTTTGCTTTGCTCCTGTAAGATTCATAGCTAAAAGATTTTGCTTAGCCACTGCCTTACACTTGGATGATGGTCACTAATATTCTGTCAAGACAGACAATCTTGAGGCTGCAATGCCTGCTGGGTAGATGACTGCACTGCTCTGTTGGACCATTTGGCTTCCTATCCCCTCTGAAAAATACATGTAACACAGTGGAACTACTGTTGCCACGTACTGTAGCATTAATAGCATAGATGGAAAGTTTTAATGGGCAATTATAGACTGCAATTAAAAAAAATGTAATTGAAAATAATAATAAAAAGATCGTTCCCAGCTCCTAGACTGAAACAATTAATTTTACTGATCTCCAGCAATAATCTAGATGAGAGGGCTATTTTATTTATAACTGATGCCTCGCAGCACAAACACTTGTAGGTATGCCTGCCTCCAGGCTTTCCTTTGCTGGTCAGACACAGTTCCTAAACATCCAAATCTTATTGGCTTCATTAATGCTGCAATAATCCTCTGTCCCTGCCAGACTGATGTCTTCACTGAGTCACATAACTCTTTGGAAGTTGCTCACTGTATTCACCTTTTCTTTCAAGACAGAAATATCTTCCATTGTCCTTTCCTGTCTAATTTCCATTAGCCAGATAGAAAGTGAGTTTGACTGTCCAGGGCATCTGAAGTATAGCTCCTTATTTGTTTCTGCCTGCTTGTGTGGGCAGCGTTTCTGCCTCTCTGTCTCCAAAGCAACTGAATTTTAATTGACCCAAGTGCAATATACCCTCAGGCAGGGCAGATAAGACAAATATCTCATGAGTTTGTCTTCAGCCTCCCTAATAATCACTATACAAAGAGATCTCCTTTCTCAGAATTGCCATGAGCCATGACAAATGCTAGCAGACTCTAAAAGTTTGACTGACCAGCTAGTAAAATAATTTGTTATACCCTATTCCAGTTGGAAGGGACCTACAAAGATCATCTAGTCCAACTGCATCTGTTTCCTTTGTAATTTACCCTCAGTAAAAATTCAGGTATCTAAGTTTAATTTACTGAACTCAAAACTTTCCCCTATATTTTTGGGATATATTAATGGGGGAGGAGGGGAAGAAAAGTGCAAAACCCAAAACAAACAAACAAACAAAACTAAATAACCACCAACCAAACAAAAAAGACAAAACCAAGAAAAAAAGAAAAATCATAGCTTCTTCACAGTTTGCTAGCAATAATATAATATGTGGGACATAGCAGAGTACCATGTTACTGTACAACTGATTGTACATTCTCGCCCCTTTAGATCTTCTAAGTGATTTTGGAATTTGGACACCAGCATCATTTCCATCTAGCCATAAGATGAAATATCAAACCTCTTTCTTTAACTGTCCCTGGAAATATTTTCTTCACTCCTGTAGTAAACTTCTGCAGAAAACGCATTATTGTCCAAGTCACAATCACTCAGAAAATGGCAGGTAATTCATTGTCTCAAGAATTCTGGAATCTTTAAAATATATGTGTGTGTATGCATGTACATCTTATATACAGTAGAGATGAAGTTACTGAATCTTATCTGTAAGTAACTGCTACCAGTGACTTGCAGATAAGTTTCCCTTAGCCTCTCACAATCGCATTGTCTTGATAAAGGGACAATGTCAGTTCACCATTTCTATTTTCACAGTTCATGGGGAGAGGAGCTCACGAAGATATGGCATGCAAGGACTACATGAGGCCAACTACTCAGATCACTCCCATCTGAGCATTTAGCAGATTTCTAGGTAACTAGTGTGCCATCATGAAGGTGAGTACAGGTAAAGTTGAGGGGGGGAAAACACTCTTTAAAAAAAAACTTCCATGGCTTCTGTATACATGAACAAAATATGCTGAGAATTGTTGAAACACACCTGACACAAAGCTGACACTCCTTTGGTGAGCTGTGTCCTGTGCTTTCTCCCAGTATATGTGTGATACAGGCAGGCAGATCCAACATTTCAGATGGGGCTGAAAGCCAGAACTACTTTGGTTTTATTTCTGAGCAGATTCATGAGCTTCAATATCAGTTGCTGATGAGAAGTGTTTACCAATGTCACCCTCTTCTCCCACACTGAAATATTGCTGTTGAAATAATGCCACTGTAGGAATTAAAAAAGAAGAGAGATGGAGCTAATTTTGTTCTGTCAATATTGTTGCTGAAGATGGGTGACTTCAGCAGTTGCATGAGAGGCTTAGGATCCAGATGCATATTGCAGCTGAATGGAGAAGAGGCTGAGGGAAGTATATGTTCCATGGGAATCTATCGAATAATTCTTGCATGTTTCTTTAGAAGGAAAACAAAAGCATATTCCCCAGGTTCCGTTGCCATTCTGTCCATTCTTTATTTATTTGTTTAGTACGGAAAATATAGAGAAGCTCTTTCCAA